>SRMA01025054.1:0-62860 GCA_007224835.1 Danionella cerebrum | reverse complement strand
TTTTACTACATATAGCAGGGCTCTAGAGTGCGACCAATTTGGTCGCATATGCGACCTAATTTCTCAATGGTGCGACAAAAAAAAATCAAAGGTTGCACCGGTGCGACCCGTCGTTCGAGGGGGAAAAAAAACGAAACTCCGTCTACGGCCGGTCCGCCTCCTGCGCGCGGCTCACAACACGCGTATCACCCATTCATGTGGCTCAATACGCGCCTATCGCGGCAAGCGCGCCGCCCAATTCGCGTTTACCGTGCCGCTGAAGCCTCAGACGCGCGCAAACGCGTCTTTGCATTGACTTAACATGGAAACCCTCCGCACTTACCGCGCGAACAGCGTTCGATGTGAACGTACCTTTACAGCGGCAGGCAGCTGCAAACAGATCATCAGTCGAGGCCGAGATGAGAATTAAGTTTTACGTTGCCTACAATATTGCAAAAGAAGAACTCCCTTCACTAAATTCAAGTCCGAAATAATTCTTATGAAGAAAAATGGCTTGAACGTTAACCCGACGTACAGCAATGATGTCACGCGCACCCAATTTATAGGAGTCATCGCAGATACATTGAAAAAAAGACGTCTGTGCAAATTGCGAACAGTGCGTACATGGAATTCCTGATCGACGGAGACACATATATCACCACAAAGGAATGCATCATTGTGTACAGTCGTAAAGGAAGACCGATGAATATATTATTGAACACATTGAGGTCGAGCATGCTCATGCCCAAGGTAAGCCATGTCATGTCATGGAGCCTATGTCAATAATATGCCTACCGTCTCGTTACTGCATTAACCATAATATTCTGATATTTAAAAATAAAAAAGTAAATAAATAGGCTGCATTATAAACTCTTGATCTGGGTAGTAAATGGTATTATCGTTTTTATATGTATTTGCTGCTCTTAGGGACCAAAATCAGTTTAAAGTTTAAATTTCAGCTCAGTAAAGCACTTTAAACACCTTTTCAGTAAGTTTTAGTTACCTTTCTTGTGGAATTGTGCTTCAAATAAAGAACTTTATATTGACCAGGTTGTTAGTTAATCATTTACAAGTCAATATTGTCTATGGACAGTGATTTAAAAAAATAAATAAATAGATAGATAACTAAAAAAAGTGAACTTGTGAAAATGCGGTGTTAAATGTGATGCAGTTGAAAATTTGGGTGCACTTAACTTTTGTGCTGGTGCACCTAAGAAAAAAATTTAGGCGCACCAGTGCAACCAGTGCAAAAAGTTAGTCTAGAGCCCTGTATAGTGTCATTTTTGATATTATATAAATTGACTTTTAATAATATTGCTTTTAAAACTGCTCATGCTCTTGATTCCAACAACATACTGCTTTATTAATTTATTTTTATCTTTTGCTAATTTTTGTATAGAAACAGAAGGGTTTCTTTCGGATAAATCTGATGTAATATATTTATATATTAATGGATAGATAGATGGCTCTCAATATCTCAATATATATCATGTGGGGAAAAAATATAGCTATGTGATTTTTTTCCAATATTGTTCAGCCCTATTGTTGACCACCACACAACTTCCAAAGCAGTCATTTTGCTCAATCCTGTTTTTGCTTTCTGAACAGACTAAACTTCCTCAGCTTCAGGATATCTACTACTGATATTCAAAGTGCACCAGGTTCACCATTTCATTTGCCCTTAAAATGAATAAGAATTCACACAACCTTAATGTACATCTATGGAACTTACAATGTCTGAGTGATCCAGTGAATGACTGAGATTTCCTCTTAAGGCGGATGACTCACTGAGAGCATTTGATACTTGCATGAGGAACTTATACTACGTCTTAACTTTACCATAGAAATTTAACTTAACTTCAGTTATTTGCATTTTGATATGACACATTTCATGAGCAAGTGATGTATTACTGGAAAGTGGGCGGAAGTTTAACGGGCATGAAATAACAGCAGTTTTAAAAATTCTATGTTCGTAGTTATCATTTCACAATCCTCAGCAATATCCTATAAAAAGTCTTGTACTTAACTGTTGAAAAACATTACAAGGATCTTAGCAAAGACAACAGATTGTTGTGCTTATATTTACAACAAGCTTCAGTAAAACCCCCCAAATAGATAATAGATGACCTCTCCATAATCTTCTGGAAAGGTCAGATCAAACACATCACCAATCTGCCTAGTATTACTGTAATTTAAGACGTTTATCCTCGATGTCCATATAAACATCTGTTTGGTGTGGAAAGGAAATTAAATAAGGCCAGGCAGAGAGGATTTTTGTCAACACTTGGCTCTGTGGTTTCAGATCAAAATCAAGACAGGTGATACTGTAAAATGAGTTTGCACCATTTACACAAGCAAAGTCAAACCCGGTCTTACAGCACTTAACCAAGATCATTTCTGCTCATGCCTGACAAAAACTGTAATTGGCTGGAAAAGTCCTTTTTATTACGCAGGATTTCAAAAGTTCTGAGGCATTTTTATTTAAATGTTTTGGTAAGTACATACATACGGTTTTCCAGAGATTTGTGAAATATTGTAAGTTTATTTGGGGGGCACGATACCTATCGGATCGATAATTATTGGGGCAGTAATGGGAAATCATGACGTCATCCCGATATTTGCGATGTCAAGACATTTTTCCCCGATAACAAGCATTTTTGTCAGATAGAACTGAGGCGTTAAATGATTCTGCGATCAAGAAACATTATCATCACAACCAGCAACAGAAAACATGGCGTCAGTGGTGTGAATCGTTAACCTTCTGAAGATTACAGTTCGGTAGTGATTGAGACAAATGCTTGAAGCAAGCTTCACAAGGAGGGAAAAGTTTCAATACCACAAACCTCATGAGTCACCTCTAAACATAACCATCGATTCAACGGATTGTAAAAAGCGTTTTGAGTTCGCCCAGGCTGCTAAAAACGTAACTCCGCTAAGAAACCAATGGGTTTCGCAAATATCCGTGATGCTCTTGACAAAACTAAACAGACCCACGGGCTAAGACTATTGACGATTTAACAATTTAAAATATGGCGTGGAAAGATGCTTTTGTTATCTGATACATCACTTGGAGCTGCGGTTCATAATGCATATCATAAGTAGAGTCGTCTCTACTTTTCGGATCTGTGTCTTCCATCCAAATATGGCGCAATCGGCAATACAGACTTTAAACTGTACTGAGCAGTGCTGCTTTCAAGTTCAAACACAGGTCTGATTCACCGACATTTGAAAAAAACGAAGACAATGCACATAAGATTTTCATTTAAAGAGTGAACAGACTTTTGGTTTTGTTAATAGTGTTGAAGTCATGATCCTACGGACGTTTGAGTGTTATCGGTTTCAGTGAATGTGAGTGGTACGGAGTGGTGTGAGGAAGGGAGTGGGTTTGTTTTGCATGGAGCAGACTTTTTACAAGTCGGAGTGTTGTATTCGCATGGAATGAGAGTGGAGCGGGAAAAAGCTATACCTGGGCAGAGTAAAAGCAAAGGGACTTGAGAGAGGAGGGCGATATCGTGACGCCCCACTTCACTCACATAGTCTGATCGGTATCAGCTTTTAGGAGTTGAAAGTTTATCAGTTATCGTATCACTTTTTTTATGTTATTGTGCATTCCAACTTTTTAACCCTTAACCATAGGTCTCTTCGTAGACATCAACCGCCATATCAAGTTTCCAATGTAAGTTGTAAATAAGGAGGAGCATGCCCCTGTTTGACTTAATAAGGTCTTCGCATACATAAGCATTCATGGAACATGGCTATGCAATACCAACTCAATACAAAAAGGTTTTGGGGCCAAAAGCAAAGAAACCATGATTAATATAGGTGGAGAAACCCTTCATATTTACAGTTTTTTAATTGATTTTTAGATAGATATCAAAAGATGAAACATTGAGAGAGATTATCTTGCAAATCAGAATAAGTTCTGCTGACTGGGCTCGATGGCCAAAACTACAACTCCCAAAAAAACTCAATTAAAATGTGTGTTTAGTGGTAAAAAAAATAACATACTCTCTGTGCAGCATGATGATAATAACACTAATGTCATCAGTAATGTTCAGATGTTTTTTTTTTGTAATACAACGACTTATATCATGTAAAGTCATTACTCCTCAATTGATTACCTCTTGATACCTCTACTCACTTGATTACTGTGTTTTTGGATGTGATCTCCATCTACATTCAGTCAACGTGAACATACAGCATGACTATCCTAACTAAAAAGGCTATAACCACCCTTGGCTCATTCCGACTGTATTCCAGGTGGCAGTAATGCATCTCTACATGGTTTGGCTTCTGCGCTCATTATTATTTTGCCTAAAAAGTCAGTAATAGATAAAGACTTTTAGATCTCCTATATTTTAAAAATATATTTTGATCGTGAGAGAGAGCTCTGTCAATATGTCTATAAAAATGCTACCATGAAATCTGGCGTGTGGCCAGATTTGTCTTTAAGACAAATAAAAAGACAAATTAATAAATGTGTATACGACTGTAAAAAGTTCAGCTTAAAATGTAAACAAAAAAGTTATTCAACAAAAATAAAGTGTTTTTAGTGAACCCCCCCCCCACACACACACACGCACACAAAAAAAAACACAGGTAACAAGAGGAGAAAATAGAAAGTATGACCGGCCTCTAGATGTGCATTGTCTCAATACTTAATAACTGAGGCAGAACTAAATGATGATGTACAGATCTCGTCCATTTACGCCACTGTATGATTGTTCTTCTAAGCTAGTTATCTTCTAAATATCAGCAAGATTATTATCCAGTACGCTATTCATGTCAAAAACTGTTAGTCTGCAAATTTTCATATCAAGAGGGCCAATATCATTTATTTAGATATGCCAGAAAATCTGCTTCTAATGAAAATGCAGAAATTATTCTGGAAATAATTCCCATTGACAACTTGCAAAAGGCTGCAAACAAGCCATACTTTCCAATCTTTTCTGATATTAGAGTTAAACCAGCCGATATATCAGCACTAGGGGTGTAACGGTACGCTAAAATCGTATTCGGTTCGGTACAGTGTCTTGGAGAGTTCGGTTCAGTTCATTCGGTTCATTCGGTTCGGTACAAAATAATAAGAACTTACATATTCTTTATTTTGAAAAGCTGCCAATACACAGTAGAATTCTTGCATAAAATAAATAAAAGTGACACATTTGGGTGATATTTTAAATAAATTGCACTCTTTATTAAGAAAAACACATTTAAAAAAAAAATGAAATACTGCAACTAGTTAGGATAGATTACCTATCCACATTTTCTGAAGAGAGCCTAGATCTGGTTATAATATCTCCAGCAGTAGAAAATGTTAGATGTGTTGCCTGCCCGATCTCCGTGGAACAATGTCGGCATACAACTTTAAATTTATCCACTCGTCTATCCCGTTATGTATTTTAACAGAGAAGCCAAAGTGTTCTCAAACACGAGACCGTAGTGTGGTGAGAGGGTCTTCAAGCTCTGGCTTCCCTTTCGCTTTTGCCATGTAATTTTCCTACTCGCGCTCATGCTCGTCACTCAATAGCGTCCGTGCGGAAACTATCTCCGTGGAACAATGTCGACATACAACTTTAAATTTATCCACTCGTCTATCCCCGTTATGTATTTTAACAGAGAAGTCAAAGTGTTCCCAAACACGAGACCGTAGTGAGGTGAGAGGGTCTTCAAGCTCTGGCTTCTCTTTCACTTTTGCCATGTAATTTTCCTTCTCGCGCTCGTGCTCGTCACTCAATAGCGTCCGTGCGGAAACTCGCCTAGGAACATTGTTGCGCTGCGCTTAATATCGCGCTGATAATACATTTATATAATTTAATAAAAATACCGAATACCGAAACGGTACGCAAGTGTCCCGAACCGAACAGGCCGTACCGAAACGGTTCAATACATACCGTGAACCGTTACACCCCTAATCAGCACGGCCGATTAATCGATCTACCTCTAATGAAAATGCAGAAACTTATTCTGGTAATAATTCCCAGTGATAACCTGCAAGATGATGAAAACAAGCCATACTTTCCAGTCTTTACTGGTATTAAAGTTAAACCAGCCGATATATCAGCACGGCCGATTAATCGATCTACCTCTAATGAAAATGCAGAAACTTATTCTGGTAATAATTCCCAGTGATAACCTGCAAGATGATGAAAACAAGCCATACTTTCCAGTCTTTACTGGTATTAAAGTTAAACCAGCCGATACATCAGCACGGCCGATTAATTGATCTACGTCTAATGAAAATGCAGAAACAGAAATAATTCCCAGTGAATAATTCCCTGTAATAACCTGCAAGATGATGAAAACAAGCAATACTTTCTAGTCCGTCCTGTTATTAAACCAGCCAAAAACAAACAAACCTCTCTGAAAAGCAAACACTACAGATTACAAAGTTTGCTAGATATTAGTGGCAATAAAAATAGTGTCCCGGGCTATGTAAACACATTCAGAAAAAACGCTAAAGTGTTTTATATTGAGATAAAAACGTCAGAAATGCAAGCCTGCATTGTCCTGACTTTGCACGGTTTATGTTACAGGCTAAAATTCTGCCTTGGGCTGTTTTCTCTACTTGAGAGTTACTTCATGCCAACAACTTGTTCCATCTAGTTAGTTCAGCAAGTGTCAGCAAACACGACCCAGATAACACAACAAACCCCTGTCCCACGCGCAAACCTCAGTTTCACTAAGCCAGACACAAAGCTAAATGTCAAACACATATTTATGACAGGCTTGTAGATGTTTAGTACGCAATCAGATCAACAGGCCTCTATTTGATTGACTGGCCGGCTAAAAATGGCTTCTGGCCCTGAGTCAGTTGATCTCTTACCAGACAAAATAGATTGGAGTGGCAGTCCTCCAGGCTCGCACCGTTGGGTACAAAACAAGAACTCATCATGAAAGCGAAGTCCAGCGAGCCATTCTCTCTTGCAGATCCCAGGAACAGCTAATGCGATAGATATTTGACAGGCTCTCCGTCTGTAGGACACAATCAGCAGAATGGCTTCGCGTCCAGCGAGCTAATTAGCTTAGCTCCGCTATTATTCCGCTTGAGGTTATTCGCTTAGCACGGGAAAATGCGCTAAACTCTTCCCGCGCAGATTCACCATGTTCCGCGGTGAGATACAACCACTGTCCCCCCGAATTTGTTACATCGAAAAATGTGTAAGTAGCGTTACAGCATTCCGGGGGTAGGGAGGTGAATTCAGCCCTCCCCTTTTAGCTTAGCTTAGCATCCGGCTAGCTGTGGTTAGCCTGGCTGAGCGAGGCAGCAACAAACAGTTCAATTCAGAAGAGTTCAACAGTAAATCTCGCTAAAAACACGCTTTTCTCTCCAGGTATCCGCGGAACTGTCGTCGATGGCCTTTCATAGAGAAGCTCCAGGCAAAACAATAACCGCTCGGGCTCTTAAAACGTGTTTACAAGATAAGAAGCAGCTTGGTGCTCAGCTGTGTCTCACTGATTTGTTTGAATACATTGGTCGCATCCTTTAATGGCGGCCACAGGGACACAACTCCACTCCGCTCCAGACTCTACTCGGCGCCGATTGGCGGCTCTGCGACTCGTGAGAAAAAAGAGTCGACGCTGCACCGAGTCACCGAGATCCGAAAGAGTCGATTCTTCACTTACATGGCGGCCGAATATTAGACTTTTGTTATCAAAATACCCGTCATTTCTAATCTCCATCCGTTTTATTGGTTTGCTCCGGGTTGCTTACATCTGATTCAGTCACGGCCAACATTTAAACAATTAAGTTTTGCACTGTTTCATCGACGTTCAATTACATTGATATAGGGATTTAAACATCAGAAACAATGTTGATTTCAAGAAAAACGCAATTTTGGGGCGTATTTAAGTTGCAGATCCAAGTTGCAGAAGTGGCGTCTGAAATGGAAGCCAATTTCCAACATAAAAAGTTAAACTTATGACTTCATTTTGCTCTACAAAAGTTAAAAATTTGAGGGAAAAAAGTTACAATTTTGACTAACAGAAGTAAAAAGTTTAAGATTAAAAAGTTTTGACAAGTCTAACCCTGACCCTATACTAAAAATCACTTCCTTGGTGATTCAGTTCTTCACACATTTCTTCATCTGGTCTCCCTGTTAAGAAAATGTCCTTAAACTGTTATTCTTGTTGTGTGCGTACGCAATGCGTTTTACACATTCAAAATGTAAACTTTTTACCTCAAAATTTACGACCTTTAATCTCAAAATGTAGAATTTTTAAGCCATTTTTACCTACGAAAATGGGAAATAGGACATTTTTTTTTCAAATCTTTTACGTTCAGTCCGGCCTGTGGTACAGTGCGCAGACATATAAGCATGGTTATGCAGAGTGACTCTGGTTCAAATCCAGAACATCATTTCCCAGCCCTCCTCTGTCATTAGCTGCATCTATTCCTGTCCTTCTTCATTTACTTTTATGTATTAAGCCACTTGCAGTTTGGGATTAAACATAAGCAGTTTTTTTACAAGGTCAGATTAATCATAAGACGTGCATTCAGATTTTGTGAGAGTGTGCTATACGAGCAGGGTTGAGGAAGAGAGTGAGAGTAACAGTGTTGTGTGACTAAGTGTGCATCTGACACTATTCTGCCACATACTCACCACAGATGGCACACATTTATAAAAACTATTGATTAATGGAGTTTTCTGTGTGAAAATGGCATGAATTATGTGCAAGTAATAGAAAAAAACATCACTGATAGAAAGTGTTAGAAAGACTTATCAAAGGGATTTTTTAGCTGTTAGGTCCAAGTTTATTCTTGTGGTAGAGTTCTGCTTCTCTTCATTATGTAACCAAAACTATTGTCCATTTTCCCTTTTTATATGAGACTTTGGTACAGTATAGATGTGAAAACATGTGTTTTCCAAACACTGGCTTGCTCTTTTGTCACCCACTCTTATTTCATAATAAGTTTTGATTGTAGGTAGAACAGCTTTGTAGCTTTACACCCTAGAACAGAGCACCACCTTGTAATCTTCATATTAATCTGCTTTCAGCTCCTGTGTACTTTTGCTTGACTGATAGCATTAGCAAGAGTGAAGAACAGTATGCATATAGCCAAGGGAGGTCCAATGTCCATAAGTGACATGCATCTGTATCTCGGGGACCTTCTTTACTATGTCAAATAAACAAATAATCAGCTCTTATTTGTCAAAAGTTCCAGCACTTCTCAGTTCATGACCCTCTTTAATACTCTTTTCAATCTACTCACAATTCACATTCGACTCGTCATAATTCTAATTCTAAATAAATTAATTTAGAGATTTAGAATTTGCATACATACAGGACATATTTTATTTATTAACTTAGTTATTCATACTTAGTGTATTTTGAGGTCCTCCACATTTATGACTAGTCAAAGAGTGTGTATCACCAGCAAAATACAATTAATCTTATGTTTAGATATATTTCCAGACAGCCATTCCAGGTCAACCAATTCCAGGTCAAATGGTTAAATGTTAATATGGTTTGCCATAAACTGTAAGCTTTTCATTTGGCTCCAAATATTTGAAATCTTAGCTGTGATGTTTCTGAACCATTAATGATAAATTGATATACTAAAATGACTTTAATAATTTAAAAAATATTCCTTTTTTAATTATTTGTTCTATTTTTATTTATTTGTTCAACC
This sequence comes from Danionella cerebrum, assembly GCA_007224835.1. Lineage (NCBI taxonomy): Eukaryota > Metazoa > Chordata > Actinopteri > Cypriniformes > Danionidae > Danionella > Danionella cerebrum. Next base: position 53,247 of record SRMA01025054.1, on the reverse strand, counting down.
TTTATTGCAAAAAAAAAAAAAACATTTTTCTTCGCTTTAATTTAGATTTTATGTTGCCATGTTACCCCAGCTCTTTACAATTTTTGCACTTTTTGTTGTCCTCCCTCTCTTCCGGGGGGACCTATACCACACCACCACACTCCTATCCCAATCCCCAACCCTAATCCTTACCAGAATCCTACTCTAACCCCCCTTTTCACCAGGCAATACTGGGTTTTAACCCTGCGTTCAATGGTTTAAAAGTGAATTTTTAATGTTTGGTGACTGCCTGAAATATTTAAAAACAACAAAGCAGTGAGAACTCTTGAATTCTATCAAATAAATGTATTTGAATTTCAATTGAAGAATTGAAAGATTTACATCTGCATGACTGATGTAAAAAAGAATTCAATAAAAAAAGATGACAACGGAATCTGTCTCCCCCTGGTGGTGGCATCTCACATTGGTACAATTTGAATAAATCAAGATGCCAACAGTTGGTTATTGTGTAAAACGTACAGAACACTACAGATGTTTCAGATGTGTTAAAAAGGTTGTACAGAAAAAATATTTTCAAAAACTAAAATAATTATTTGTACATAAACCAAAATCAAATAAAAAAAAAATTGGTGTTAATTTTCCCCTTAAACCGGAATCAGTTCTTTGCTCAGGTTTATATACTCAGGTCTATGATCAACAAATGACACCAAACAGATGCAAATGATAATCAATGTCTATTGTAGGTTGAAACCTAGTAATGATCTGAAGCAGAAACAGCTGTGTAGGAGGCTTAAAGTAGGTGAGGAACAGCCAACTCCAAGGTTAGGTTGAGAGACAATTGCTTGTAATGGCAATGTTGAGCAAAGGAACAAAACAAAGTTAGTTAGGCTTCACCTCCCAGAGAAAGATTTCAAATCAAACTGGGTTTTTCAGGTGTCTAGGGTCTTTTGATGAAACACAAAAAATAATCAACGGACCGTAGACGCCATAGTCAGCCGATGAAACACGGGCCGCAGATGCAAGATTCACTAAATTTAGTAACCTTTGAATTGGCCCCAAATGTATCCTGCAGCAGGACGATGACCCCAAACATACAGTCAAAGTTATGGCATGGCCCCCACAGGGCCCTCTAGGAGCCCTAGAGTCTTGTCTCTAGAAGAACTGTTTTGAATCAGATGGTGGTCTCACCAAATACTGATTTGAGTAGAATTATCCACTTTTGAAAGCTTTGTTGTCAGTATAAATAATCATTTACCAGATATATATCTGGTGAAAGTTTGGGCCCAGCCCTTTAGTAACCAATGATTTAATATTATTTATTCCGTTTGATAAAAAAATTTAAAGAGCAACCATACTTTTGATAGGCAAGGTCTTTTTTCAGTGTTTATTTTTCAATGGTATTTCAATATTTCTGAGTTTTATTTAATGTTTAAATGGTTTAGTATGGGATAACCCTTAAGAAAATAAAGACAGAGCTGAGGTAAAACACCTAATGTTGAAGTTTATGAAATTACAAATCCACGTTTTTACCACCTCTAGGTGGCAGTGTTCTCCTTCAAACGAGGCATTCTCTCAACGTGAAAAACTACTACGCTTCAAAAGCATCAGCAAGGTTATTCAACCCTATTATTCAATTAGAAGTCTGGGGCCTTTTTTTTTTTTTACGAAATTATAGTTTTTTTCTGAAAAATATCCTTTAAAACTACAAAAACACAATTTTTAGTACAACCCCAGCTTTTTATAGAATTTGCACAGTAATTCCACAACCTGAAATTGTAAAAAAATAAATATAATTTTGTCTTTTTTTACTGCAAAAATTGAGAACGAACAGTTTTTAGATTTTATAACAAAAATAAAAAGTGTTGAGACAACCCAAATACAAAGACAAAGTAAAAACAATGTGAAAATTGTACAAAATAACAGGCGAACCTCCCCTTAAACATTTACACTGTTTAAAGCACTGTTTGTGCCATTAACCTTTTTATGTAAGAACTTTCAAAAACACAAGCCATATCACAGGTCTTTGTACTTCCAAAGGTCATGTCTTCTTTTTACCAATAGATGGCACTGATGGTGCAGATTTGGGGTCTGTAAAATGAATTTTATTTGTGCATTTTCTCACATTTTATTTTGTGAGAAATACCCTTTTGAAACCGACATATTATATTTCAAATCTAAATTAGCCAATATTGGATTTTGTCATTCCCTCTTAATTCAAAACAGCTGCTGTGATTGGCAAAAGCACTGGTTCATGCAGAGACCCCTAAGGATCAAAAGAAGTGCCTTCTTATAAAATAATGTGTTGTGTCTTGTGGGTTACATGTATTAGAAGTCTTAGCATCATGGACATACTTTAAAAGCATTTCTGCACAGAATCTTGAGCAAATAAGATCAAAGTTTAACAGTAATTTGTATAGCTAACCTGTCCTTGATAGATATTTGTTGTCTCTATACACTTTCTGTCTCGTTTAGTTATTTAAAAACATCACCTAAATATATTTACATTAATATATTACAACCGAGAGCTTCAGGAGTAACAGTGGCATAAACTTGGCTTTGGGTCGAACTGCCTTGCTTCTCGTTGTAGGACACAAATGGATGGTGGGATTTTTAGTAAATACAAATGACACAAAAATGCCCCCCCCCCCCTACTGATGGTTAGTGGTTGAGTGAAGCCATTTAGTATAAAACTGTGTTTCCTCATTTTAAATCACAATGACAACAGAAACTTACCACATTACCCTGATCAAAATTTTACACACCCCAGCTCTTAATATTTTGTATTCCACCCTTTTTTCAGTCTGAGGTCTTTTGAGGTAGTTGTCGATTAGGTTCTTTATCTTCTCTGTTGGTAAACTAGAACATTTTTCTTGACACAAAAGCCTCCAACTCCTGTAAACTCTTGGGCTAATCATATCATGAATTCATATTTTATGAAAAAATTTCCTTACAACAAAATGCACACCAATACTCTTTATTTAATCATCATTTAATCATACACATATGTACACAATAAAATATTTTTAGCATTTATAACCAAAATATCAGTTTACATTCGTCTTTCATATGAAGCAACATCCAGAGTACCCTAAAATGTAGTGGAAGGCATATTTTTTGATTCCTCTGTCCATGTTCAACAGCCAAATAAAGCTGCAGAGACATTGATTATCTATAGAAAAGAAACATATTCTGTGAAATTTCAGTCAAGAAACTTTTAGTGGCACTGTATGAAATATCTTTTTTTAACTCCCTTCCATTACTTTAGACTTGACTGGGGTGAGGATGTTGAGTGTGGATTAGAGCTGAAGGAAAATACTGATGCAATAAATAAGTCCCGCAAAACATAAATATTTCCTCTTGATTTCTTTCACAGGTAATATGAATAATCTCATACAACATACATTAAGCATTGTAGACCGGAAAATAGATGGCCGGATCACATGAATACGATAAATCTATTCAAAGATTAAAGATAGTTTAAATTGAATAGTACCTTAAATCAATCTCAAATATGTGCAAAAACACAATTAATCACAAAGCCAAAATAAATTGGAATGATTAAGAAAAAAAAAGTTAACAATAAAGCAAGTAAGGGCTATGTGTAGTGAAAGGGCTACTGTAGGTTTAGGGGAAAGGATAAGGGGCAGATGTAGGGGAAAAGAGAAGACTTAGGTTAAGGAGTAGGTGTTGGGCAAAGGATAAGGGGTAGTGGAAGGGCTAAGGAGTAGGTGTTGGGGAAAGGATAGGGGGTAGGGGAAGGGCTAAGGAGTAGGTGTAGGGGAAAGGGTAAGGTGTAGGTTTAGGGGAAAGAATAGGGGGTAGGGGAAGGGCTAAGGAGTCGGTGTTGGGGAAAGGATAAGGGTTGGGGAAGGGCTAAGGAGTAGGTGTTGGGGAAAGGATAAGGGGTAGGGGAAGGGCTAAGGAGTAGGTGTTGGGGAAAGGATATAAGGCAAGTGTAGGGGAAAAGAGAAAGGGCTTAGAGGTTGGTTTAGGACAATGGTTAATGGGTAGGTGTAGTAGAAAGGATAAGAGGTAGGGAAAAGACTAAGAAGTAGATGTAGGGAAAAGGAAAAAGGGGTACGTGTAGAGGAAAGGGTATGGAGTAGGGAAAGGGAAGGGCTAAGAGGAATGTGTGGTGAAGGGCTGAAAGTATGAACGGTGAAGGGCTGATCGCATGGTCACACTACCAAAAAAGTTCTGTTGACTTGACTGGGAGCGCATGCGGCGATGTAAATGCGTAAGTTCCCATCTATGCGGTGCGATACCGTATTACCTGACTCAGAGGATCCTGTAATACCATAGCTAAGTTTTACAGTGAATTGTTTATCTTTTAATGACGCTGTTTTCTGAGCGGGCTCAAACCACACGCAATCGCAAGCAGTAAAATTTGGGATTGTTCAGGAGTAGTGTGATCGTGGCTTAAGAGGTAGGTGTAGGGAAAGCCAAGTGAGACAAACGGAACACGGCCTTATCCATTTTAGATAATGAAAAAAGGTCAGGATCATGCTATTTATTGGGCCCTGTTCAGCGTTGTGGATGGGTTCCTAACAACTGAGAATGGCTCATTTTGACAAGATATGTGAAGATGAATTTTGATCATTATTGAGGGGCTCGGGCCCCATTTCAGTTAAAACAAGTGTGGTTTTAAAGCCATCTCACACCATCAACACAAATTAGAATTGTAGTGAAATCAACATTGTAAGATTTTTGCTGCTTCAACAGCTCGTGATCAAGTTATAAAGCAATCAATATAATCATCTGTGATTCATTACAACACAAGATTTCATGTCCTATACAACCAAGACTCAACTAAAGCTAGTTATGAAGGAATTGTGTCGGCAACATAACGAGAACGGTTTTTTGAAAGAAGATTCCTTTGCAAAATGATTTCACATATTTTTTTAACACCCAGATTTAGTCTTGAGTCTTAGGTTGCAAGTGTGCTTTTAGCATTGTGTTTAAAATAAGATACTCGCTCCAATATTTGTCATATTGCCAAAAGGTGAGTATAAGTGTGGCTAGAGGGTCATTGTAGCTTGCACACGCCTTTGATTGTTAACTGTGTAAAAACAGGTGCAGTTCAGCCAACCATTCTGCCCTATTTAAGAGATCCTACAGCCATGAGCATCAAAATGATGCCTCTATTTAGATCCCGGTGATGTGAGAATGGAACTTAGAATGATTTTAGGCCCCTTTTGTGCTGGTGTGCAGTGTTGCATCACAGCACGTCGTCTTGGTTTTCTCTAGCTGGTGTCCGTCTGCGGCGGATGCGTATACTTGAGAAGAGCGACGATGCTGTAAGGGCCACACGACTCAGGCCTACATTCAAACAGTGCACTTCTGAGGTCACCGGCACCTCTGCGAACAGAGCCCTGTCCCGGGACACCCGCGTGACACTCTCGCTGTTCTCAATGTCCTTGACTATATTCAGGATCTCCTGCCTCTCGGTCTGGCGGGTCATTCCACGGATATTCAGGATAGCAGAGACGTGCTTCCTCCTGGAGAAAAGAAATAAAATACAACAAATATTTTTTAAAAGTCTTCATAATTTGACTAGGGTAATGGAGGCCACATGTTAATAGATTACCATGGTTGACAAGACTCACATAATACTCAGCACATCATGACTGCTCATTAAAGGACAAAAAACGATGCATGCACGACTCTTACAATGCCAATACGAGTAAAATAAAACAACCCCTATGTTTTTCTGACTTTCCTAAGCTGAGATACAGATGTGCTATATTGGTTGCTATGGTAACCAGTCTGGTTGCTATGGAGGGGTCAGTGTCATCATACTAAATTCCTTCTAAAATTCATTACACCAATATGACTCATATAAACCAACTCCATGTTGTCTAGGATCTTCCTTAGTTGAGATAGTGATTTGCCAGGTTGGTTGCTAGGGTAAGCAGTCTGGTTCCTATGGAGGTATCTGTGGCGTAATAAAGCGTTCCCTTGGTCAATATAAGTTACATAAACAACCCCCCGTGTCTATTATTAAATATCATGAACTAAAGTTGAGATACAGTTCAGAAAATGTGGTTGCTATGGTAAACAATTTGGTTGCTTAGGAGCTGTCGGTGGTGTCATAATTTTTTTTTATTGTTATATACGTTTACATAGTGGTTAGTATGTTCTTGCACAGACTGAAAACCTCCTCAAATGTGACAAGTTCAGTTAAGTTAATGGGAATTTCCCAGCATTCTCAAAGATTTCCAAGAATTCCTTTAGTGCTACCAGTCTGAAAAGACATAGCAACCCAAGTCTGACCATTTTGAATGTTTGGTGGCAGTAGTTGGTAGCTGTAAAGTCAACATAATGAGACATCAATAACCTAAATTACAGCATATGAAACATTACAATTACACAATTCTTCCCAGTGTTAGCTCCCATTTGTTCCATTTTCATATATTCTAAAATAAGTGAGATATGGAAGCTATACGGGAGATTCCTGTTCATCAGTTCAAAACCCACCAGTGTTGCTAATGTTAAACAATAGAGTTCACTGCACATCTAGGTCATGTATTTGTAGTTTCCAGCTTTATTTAGCACACATTCCACAAAGAAAGTTTCCTCTGAATTCTTGCAGAACTTTTCATTAGGCCACTGGCCTCTTTGAGTTCAAGCACAGAGCTTCAGGTCAGGCACTGGCAGGATGCCTGTGTTTTTGCTTTGTCTTTGTGAGGATCTCGAGCTGGACGACTGTACACCTTTCATGCGAATCTGGGATAACCAAACAGTCTCCCATAAAAATCAGGAAACTACAAAGGTCTTGTTTGCTTTTGCAAGGCCCTCGCTTACTCTCAAACATACAGAGGAGGCTTTGTCGGATGACCCCAGATCTCTGCTTTCTGACCTCCATCATATCACAAGACACTCACCTTATGTCAGGGAATTCCCGCACCAACACACCGACTTCCATCTGAATGGAGGGAGTGTCTTCCAAGAGAATGATCTCTGATAAGTGAGGAATAGCACTGTCGAGCCATGAAGCAGAGGATTCCTGGAGAGAAGCAAATCATGAAGATGACATCTCATCAGAGGCCGTAGTCTAAGACATGTCTAAGCCAATCCAGAATCGGAGAGCGAAATCTAAAACATGTCTAAACTAATCTAGAATAGTGTGGAGAAGATACTCCACTTAAACCGTTTTTTACAATTAGAACTAATCCATCAAACTATAAACTTCAAATATCTGTGAAAGGCTATTGATATACAAAGACAGAGCCCACCAATACAACCTCTCACTCTCTGAGTTATTAAGAAGCCGATTGAATTCACTTGCCTTGGTTTTAAATCACCAACATTACTCAAATACAACCAGTAAGTACAATGATAACAGTTGCTTTCACGTGATTTCCAGAATTGTAAGTCACAAGTTCTCCATTCCTGATCTACAGAGAGGAATTGACTAAACCTATTAGAGATGCATGTTCAGGAAGACTGAACTGGTCTTCTGGGGTGAGGAATATTCAATACATTCTGTGTCTGGAATTCCTAGAGTTCCCGTGTCAGGAATACTGTAAACACGATTATCTGGTGTGTCTTGGAAGTGTGTTTTTCTTTTGTCTCCAATGGTTTGTTTGTATTAAGTCAATCAATCAAGAATCTTCCATGTTGAGTCATGTAATGTGGATTATAAAACACATGGATTGTTTTAAAGCAGTCCAGGGTCTTTTTTATGTTTTTTTTTTTTTTTTTTTTACTAATTTACAATTTACTCTAATAAATTATCTTTAAAATAGTTTTTTGTACAACCCCAGCATATTTTTTTAATTAAATTACACAATAATTTCAAAAAGTATAATACATTTACTGCAAAAACCAAGAAATTGACAAGAAACAATTTTTATGTTTTATAACAAAATTCAAAATTGTTGAGACAAAATGAAAATTAATAACCTGCCCCCAAAAGCAAAGACAAGGTCAACACAATGTGAAAATTGTGTGGAAAAAAAGCCAGACGAACTTCTCCAAAACTTTATACACTCTTCTAAACACGTTTTGTTGCATTGTGAACTGTTTTGTGCCAGAACTTTGTAAAACACAAGCCTTATAACAGGTATTGTACTTCCAAGGGTTATCCCTTCTTTTCACCACTAGATGGCACTGATGCCTCCGTTTTGGTGTGTGTGAAATGTAACTGAAAGACGATCAAGCATTTTCTCACATTTTAATTTGAATTACCTTGCAAATTGTCACATCTCTTATAATGTTCATTTGAAAAACAAGATATTTTGAAACCCACACGTTATATCTGAAATCAAAATTAAACAATAACTGGATTAGGGCAGGGTTAGACTTCTACACTGAAAGTGAAAGTGAGGACCAAGTATGGAGTGACCCATACAAGGAATTTGTGCTCTGCAATTAACCCATCCAAGTAAATAAAGACACCGGGAGCAGAGGGCAGCAATGGCTGCGGCGCCCGGGGAGCTGTGGTAACTGGTGAATTGATCAATGTACTGCACCACAGTAATGGTTGTCAAAGGAGGGAGAGAGTATCAATCCCACCTTTGACTCCCAGTGGAGCTGGGGATCAAACCAGCGACCTTTTGATCTCCAGTCAATCACCTTATCCACTAGGCCACTCCCAAAACCATTAATGAACCTGATGGCATGGCCTCAAAGGAGACCTTATCTCAACATCTATATATTTATATATTTCTATTGTACCTGACACTTTATAGTATTTTTCTTTTACTATATGTTGCACTGACTAGCGAGATGCTCTTAATCTCATTGTACATGTTTATAATGCAAATTGTACATGTGTATAGTGACAATAAAAGGCATTCCATTCTATCATGGGAATACATGAAGGGAAAGATCTTCTGTGGATGTACCTTCCTCACATTTGTGGTTAGTTTTACAAGAAGTTTGGAACAACCCACCGGCAGAGTATAGCTCACCACATAATAACGACTTAAAACATCTGGGGTAGAATTAATTGTGTTACACTCAGATCTGTGCACCTTGAATGTGACACCACTCTCAATTCATCACATGAGAACAGCAACAATGTCATTTATCAAAAGAACTTTGAGAAACAACACAAAAAGAGATTGTGTAATAAGTCATACGAGGAGGTACAGGGTCTTCCGTTCTTTAGTTCTTTTCTGGGAGTTTCTATCTTTATTTATTAGAGAGGGGATCAAACACACCCAAACCAAAGGGGCACTAAAATCCAATGGAAAAGCAAGTGAACTGTACTGAGCCGAACCATTCCGCACCATAATATTTCATTGGGACCTCATGTGATTCATGTGAATTGTTTATGTTCATGTGATCCTATTTTGTGAACACTTCTGGAATTCTGCATTTGGAATTTGATTTCATGCTGACTGTTAACATAACAGCCAGGTAGTGAAGGACTTTGTTTTCCAAAAATACAATGTACAATGACTCCTGAAAGCCGGCCAAAGATCACGGGCCCCAAAAGAACTCCTTACAATCAGTAAAGGCTATTTTTACCCTTGACTCTGGAAAAACAAAAACCTAGAGGATTAAGTATAGGAGCACATGTTGTTCCTATTTTGGGTAACTATCTAAATGCCCATTACACCAGGGCAGTTCTTCCTGACTCTCGGTTTGACCTTAAAGGCAAGTCATGGCTTCAAAGGCCCAGGCCAGGAAAATCTTCTACAAACAAAGGCATCCTGTTGTCCAGTGAGGTGACAAACGGATGTTTTAACTAGAGCAAGGGGCGGACACTCCACGGGGGAAAACAGACTTTCTGTAGGCTTTAGATTCATGGCCCCACTGGTCCATGATGCCCACTCAAGTGCCCACATTCTCTTCTGAACAGCGTTTCATTAAAAGATGATGAGTTTGACGAGTAAGTATCTAGTAGTTTTGTGACTAACCGTATTTACCTTACTAATAACAAACAAGTAGGAAGAAAATAATCCAGACCATTTACTTTGATCTCTTTGATTACTCACCAACTCTTTGAAGAGCACTTTTAGGTGCTTTCCCTCATCCCGCAGGCGTCCAGCCATTTTCTTCCTCATTTTGAGCGATGTGCAGATGATTCTGCCTCTCATGATAGCTCGAATATATTCAGTCATCACCCGTCTGTGCACCTCCACCACCAGGAGCTACAGGGAAGAGTCAGCTTTTTACTCCATATGTTCCAATGCACTGATTTTTATGAGTTCTTCTTGCAAGATTACAAATAAACGAAGCACACTGTTTGTTTTCTACCAAAACTGTGTGAAACAATCGCAATCCAGTTGTGTACTGCAGTGATCCCCAACCTTAAAAAGCATTTCTTTTACATTTACATCCCATTTATGCCTTTGGTAGATGGTGAAGCGACTTCAGAAAATACAACAAACAGTTGTTACAAGGTCACGACAAGTGCAAAAGAAGAGTTTCCAGCTGTTTTAGATTTAATAAAGTGCTGTAGAGGGTTTTTTTTATCTGTACGTGCTCTAGGGAAATAAAAGTTTTTAGTTGCTTTCTATAAGTTGAGAGAGGCCTTTCGAGATTGAGAATGCAAAAGAATTCCACCAGTCAGGGAGAGTGAAAGAGAAACTTCTACTGCGCTGAGATGAAGCCACTAGATGCTGTTCATTTCCTGAACACAGGCATCTGGAGGAGATGTAAGAGTGGAAGGATTTGTGGAGGTATGATGGAGTTGAACCTGTTACTGTTCTGTACGCAAGCATCAGTGGTTTGAACTTGACACAAGCAGCAATGGAAAGCCAGTAGGGAGAGATGAAGTGAGGAGAGAGGTAGGCTCTTCTAGGTTCCATGAAGATCAGTTTTGCAGATGCAGCATTTCAGTAGTCGAGTCTTGATATGACCAGTGCTTAGACTAGAAGTTGAGTTGAATGCTCTGTCAGAAGGTGATCTGATGTTAAACAGAGAAAAACTGCACGATCGAACGGTAATGTGCTCCTCTTTGAATGTTAGGGGGCTTTCACACCTGATTTGTTTGGTTTGATTCAAACTTACTAGAGTTTTTTTTTCTCTTTTAGTTTGTTTCTTTATGCAGGTAAGAAAAGTTCGTTTTTGGGGAGAACATGATCGAACTAAACACTAAAGAAGACGACCAAAACATGCTTTTTGAACTAATACAGCGTTTTTGTGTCTGTGTCATGTGTCTGTTTACAAAGCAGCGTATATCAAGGCATCTCGTGGTCAAACTTGGAGAAGTTTGTAATCCGAGCATCATTTGCATGAATCAGAAGCGATTAAAACGATTGATATAGTAAAAGCTCTCGATCTAAATAAATAACTGATATATGGACCTACACTGGTTCGCAGACCAGCGATTAGGGATCTCGACAGCATATACAGCACAGCTTGAATTCCAAAACTCACCATCATTTCAAACCCCCTCCCTCAGTCTCTCTTCTCTGTTGTCAAAATACCTCTTCTGTTCATATTAGGGATGCCACAGTACTCGGTTTAACACTGAACCATTCGGTACACCCTCCTCGGTTCTGTATGCGAACCGAATAACTCCTGTATGTATTATTATTAATATCAGGGAATAAAACGCATGTTGGTGAGCAAATATCCAATCAATGATCAGCTCCTTTGTGTAAATATCCAATCAGCGAGTGGAAAAGTTATAGTTTCACTCAGTCAGAGAGGAATGGTGAGCACTATGATGAGATGACATCAACTTTTTTTTTTGCTGACGAATACAACGAAGATGGAAAAGGAATGGTAAACAATAATGTCACCAATGTTTTATCAGATGTTATTACACACAGGCGCTCATCTCCACCGTCTACAGACAGCTGTTCCTGGTTTAAGGACCCCTAGGTGCACATTTAAGGAGACCGCCTTAAATCTCTCTCTTCCTGCGCTAATCTGATATATTTGATGTTTGATTCAGCAAAATACAGTGAATCCTTTCAAATGGCCATTATTTATCTGTTCATGTGATGATTTAAAAAATTACAATTTGCCAAGCCACAGAACCGAAGCAAAAACCGTTGCTTTGTGTACCGTTGCATCCCTAGTTCATAATAAATGTGAAATACTAACAATTTATTTTTAAAATAAACTACGTAGACTAATGAAAATGAAGAGAAGGCAGATTGACCTGTAGATCTCAGTGTTCTGAGTTTCCAGGGAAAAAAAACATGCAACTTCCATGTCGCCATCATGGTCATGTGATGAGTAATATAATTTCATAGCATGGTCTTGTAACAGTGGATCCTGTTTGTTTTGAAAATGCAATCCTCAGTGCCAACAATGTTACATAATGATCATTTCGTTTCAGTAATAATAATAAAAGAGTCGATATGTTGACATTTCTGTTTACCTCATATGGAGGGTTGTCCATCCTGCGAAACCTCTTGAAGTGCTCCTTTAAAAGTGCTTCAATTTGCTCGAAAGGCTCCGTGTTGCTCAGCCACTTCCGTTTAATCAGCTTATCAAAGAAGGGCTGAGTGAGAGTCGACAGAAAGCACAAGTTTGACAATGACACACAGGAATGTACTACAATATTTGTCAGGATGTAAGGACTTTTAAATTTAGAGTTGAGAAAGTACAGCTAACTTCCTGTTGGATACCCATCATGAGAAAAAAGGACGCCGTTAAATTGAGGCTGGCAATGTCTGATCGATTGTGCTTTTCAGATTGAACAGCTATTTTAGCGTCACAGAGCCAATACGTGCAAAACAACATCCTTGAGAACATCCCACAGGGAAAAGGCTGATAAGATATTCCTTTTATTCTTGGACAGAGGAACATGACAAGAATGATGAAGCGTAGCTGTGTGTACATGTGTACATGAGGAAGTGTGGGGTGATGTACGGCAGCCTCACCCTGATATGGTCGAACAGCCTGTCGCTCAGCACTTTCACACTCAGATTGATGATCCTGTCCAGGGACGTGTTTGCTCGACGGATCGAGTCCTCGCAGCTCGAGGGGTCACACTGGCCACAGCGCTCCACAAAGCCCCTAAACACACCGACTTATGTTGTGAATCTGTTCAAATGAGGTAATCACAGGCACTCCCTAATATTGGACGGCCAATATCCCTATATATTTGTATATTGGATTGAGGCTAATAAAGTCTCTCCCACATTGACCAATTTGGATTTTTTTAAATGTCAGATTTAACAACATAGTAAAAAAACTAACAAACACAAAGCCTCACAACCCATTAAACATTAGTTTCACAATACAAGCATCATACAAATAAACCATAGTTAGGGATTCCCAGATTTGTGTTGAGTCGTTTGAACCTTTGTTGAGCGAACACTCAAATTGAAACTCCTAGATCCCATATTTTGATATATTTACAGGTGCAAGGCTTTCCATGATAATTTCTCTATCACACTTGCCTCAAAAACACTTTCTTGACTTCATCTTTAAGGCTAAGTCTGACTGGGAAATTGTACATTCTCCTTGACCAAGGTAACCCTGATAACCTCAACAGTTTAAAAAGTCTGAATACACCACTTTTTAAATAAATCTGTCAAAAATATGATCAAAAATATAAATTCCTCCAACATGTTTTTATATGTCATTTGCATTTCCTACTAAACTGTTTGAACTGTAGCCACCAAACTTTCCCAAGACATCCAAACTGGTCTGACTCAGGTTGCTTTATCTTTTTAGACTGGTACTACTAAAGGAATTCTATGAAATCAGTCATTTGAAAACTTTGGAAAACTGTGACTCAAAAGTATTCGAACCCAAGGCTAAAGAAGGGGTTAAAAATTTACCATTGACTTATATTTGCCTTTAAATTAAAAGGAAGAAAGACAACTAAATATCTTAGATAAAAAAATCACCAGAAAGAAATGTGGGTTTGTTTATGCTACACTTGGTGTGTGGTTGTGTTTTTGTAAAATCTTTAATAATAAAAAAAGAGTTAATCACTAGATATAAAACAAAACATTTGTGAGAGCAAACCTGAAGGAAGGACAGCAGTTTGCAAGGGCGATGGTTTTCGAGATGTAACCATCTTCGTGCTCTCCAAAGTTGCTCATCAACATCTCATGGAACATCTCCACCTTTCTTTGAAAGCTGCACCGGAAATAAAGAAGAGGATTTGATCATTTTGACCAAAGGAAACATTAGCTCAGATTCACAACCAAAAAGAGATAGAAAAAAAACTCAGCTCTCAACGTTTTAAGATAATTTTTAGCTAAATCACAAGTACCTAAATTACTTGCTATTCAAGTTGTATAGCACCTTTTATTGTGCTGTTTAGCTCTATTCATTCCTTATAAAGGTTCTTTATTTCCTTTATTTTCCAGGTGTTTTCATTTGCAGGCAGAATTGCAAAAGCAAATGAAGGTAAACTTAATTGAAAAGGAAACTCGATTAAATTTTTCCAAATTTTGTGACGTCCTTCGAGGACTTAATCATGATGTGAGTTATAAAGTAAAGTGATTCTTGCAAAGAAACTCATTTTCAGTCAGAACAAACCCAAAATAGTGAATAAAAAATAATGTGTGATCACTCCTTTAAACGTCCACCTCACGCTGGTCCTGCTTACGGCTCACGTGACACAAAATGTCAGAACATTTTGTTTACATAATGCGATTGTGCAATTAAATCATATTATTGCATTCCAATTTGCAATTATATTAACTCTTAGAAGTCTCTGCCAGCACCGGCATCTGCCAATAACATTAGCTGTTTTGAATTAAATAGGAATGATGTAACCCTGCTATTGTTTCATTTTGACGTTAAATATAATTTGTAGGTTTTTAGGTTTTTTTTTTTTTTTCAAACTTTGAGTTATGACACAATTTGCAAGGTAATTCAAATGTGAAGATATGCGCAATCGTCTTTTAGTTTTTTCTTTGCCAACTCCAAATTGGTGACATAAGTGCCATCTAGAGGTTAAAAGAAGATATAACCATTGGAAGTATAAAACCTGTGATATGGCTTGTTTTTTAAAGTTCTGGCACAAAAAAACAATGGAACAAAAACAGTGTATAAGATTTAGGAGAGGTTTGCCTGTTTTTTGATACAATAATCATTTTGACGTTAATTTAGCTTTTTTGGGGAGATTTATGGATTTCCATTTTGTCTTTTGTCTGCTTCAAAACAATTTCATGAATGTTGTGGAATTATTGTATAATGTAAAAGAAAAAAAAGAAGCTGGGGTTGTACTAAAAAAATTACATCATGCATTGCCACTAAAACTATTTTAAAGGCAATGTATGAGAGCAATTTGTAAAGTAGTGAAACCCTTCAAAAAAGGCCCAGGACTTCTAAGGGTTTAAAGAGTTTAAAGACTTTTATTGTGCTTAAAGAGTTTAATGTATTAAGTATACATTGTGTTTATCTTACCTGTAAAGAAAATCAGCCAAACCGTTGAGACTGCACTGCGCCACCTTTGATCCCAGATTTCTGTTTACTGCTGCAGATCGATCAAGATCCTCCTGTAGCCTCTATAGAAATAAAACATGACTTCAATTAATAATGGATTGTTAATAAATATTAACACAAGATAGGGCTTCCGCAGGGTTGTAAAAACTTTTATTAAAATAATAATAATAATACATTTTATTTACAGGTGCCTTTCTGTCACTAAAATACACTGTACGAGGAAAACACGACAGACAATAATCTCGTAAAACACCAGCAATAAAACATACAGCCTTTAAAACAGTCAAAATCTGGACTATTCTGTAATGTGGGAGGCAGTTTATTTAGACCGAGTTTGCGATATTTGGCTTGGATAAGATGTACAATGTACTTGAAGCATACAGTTTATTATGCAAAAAAGTGAGGAAACTGGCAGTATTTATTAATAGCAAGTACTGCTATTATAAAAAGTCTTACATTTGATTACTAATGGTCCTAAAGTCTTAATTTTAACATGAAACCTGCAGAAACCCTGGATAAAATTACTTTTTTTAACAATGATTGAATTCCCCAATTTACTGGAACACAAGGGGGCAGTAGAGAGCCTGAAAACCAATCTATGCCACTGGAGACCTGTTCAGAATGGGTAATGTTTGTGTCTTGCATTAGGAGCAAAACCTCCCTATTACGCAGAGGTTCATGGATGCCACTATTCATGTCTTCAATTTCCTGAAACAAAGACCCAGTGTCTAAAACCTGCGGCAAATAGTCCAGACGTTATCGAACAGGGAAACCATTATTCTCACATCAATCATGGGAAAAGTGACTCGAGAAACATGTGATATCACATGCTCAGACGTCATATCTCAAGCACAGTCCTTTATTATTTCTAAATGAGCATGAATGTTGACCTGAATAACTGTTCGAGCCAAAGGTAGCTGATACTCTTCAATGTTTAGTGAGTCTAGCCATCTCTTCTCCTCGTCCTCCAGAACCTGAGAGAGCTCGTTGGTCACTTTACCCTGCACAACACAAAAAGATAATCATTTATTTCGACAATAACAACTGTATCCTTAAAGGAGTAACTTAACTTAATACAAGGCGAGCTGCCCAGGGAAGGGCTTCAGGATCTTAGCCAAGGCCCCAAACTGGTCTTAAATTTCAAGAGTTTGCTTCCAAAAAGCCATAACTCCGTTTTGATGAATTGGCGTAAAAACTGTGTTTTCTACGTTTGAGGAAAACCTACAGTTTCAGATGCATCTCAGTCATACAAACATAAACATTCCAATCCAAATTAAATGCCATGGCACATTTTCACAAAACGCTGTCAACTTAAATGCTTTTAAAAATGAAACTGTTCACAATACAATACCAAACAACATCAGTATTAAATCAAGAAGTTCATAGAATAGAGTCAGTGCATGCAAAGAGACACTGGATTCACAGAGTTACCCACTGCAGTCAAGTGAGCTGTGTCCCACAGTCTCTTCTTTCTCCTTCCGGTGTTAACTTTTGGACTTTTTAAATCAGCTGGAAAATGGCCTGATTCTGTTCCATATTGATAAAATAACTGCAAAACGATTCAACACTGTAGCTGCTGATGATAGCCGGCATTTTTCCACCTCTTCAGCACCTAAACTTCTTTATAATCCCACAAATGTGATTTTTTTTTTTTGTTTCTTGCAGAAATCGATGCATCAAAAGTATTCATGGTTTGATTGTTTTTCTTTTTTCCTTGAAAACCTTCTACAAGTCCAGCTAAAGGCATTAATGGACACTAATGGCATCTTTGCCTGCGTTTATCGCAGTATGGGAAAAAAGGGACACACCAGGACTGCATTACAGAGCAGATATTGTGTGTTTTTGGATAATTGATTATGGGCTTTTCAAATGTGCAAAATACACTCCAGATTTAACAAATCTCTTCCTGATAGTTTCTACGGCTATTTCCAGGGCGAGAGGAAGTCATTAGAGAAGATGGTTAAAAGCAGCATTTCCTACAAATTTTAAAACTTTAGTTGTATTTAATTGAATAAAAGTATGTTCTAGAGTTGTGGAAGAATAAAAATGTTTTAAAAAGGGCAGTCAAATGAAATATGAGTCATAGATAAAGACATTACATGAGTGCCATTCAGCTGGACTATCTCCAGTTACCAAAACTGGATCTTCTGTGTAATCTTCTAGAAATAACCCCATCGATTGTTAAATTGTGGGGTTTTTTTCTTTCGAATATTGGGATTTTTTCAAAAAGTTTGCTATTCATGAACTGGTCCAATTCAGTTTGCCTTTTTTTCCTAATCTACAAAATTAAAACCGATTGTACATCTGATGCTAGGATGTTGTATACAGCTTATTCTTGTTATGTAGAAGCTTTGGCAATGTGGTCCACTCGAATATTCCCTGGAATTCCAGGTACCCAGTAGAAAAAATTGTTATTATTGGATGGTTTTTATCAATGTTTTCCATGGTATGGTTTGGAATCAGAGTTAATGAGGTCTTTCTGTGTTTTAAAGTAAAGCTACTGGTGATACTGGTGGTGGTAGGTTGCCATTTTTTTGAGTGGGCTACTTTGAGACCATGTCATTGTTCAAATACCCCCTGTTCATTGTTCAAATTCACTACCGTTTCGAGTTGGTGATCAACAGTAAAAATCTCAAATTTTACCACTTCCCAACAGGAATGACCACCAACAATCAAGAATGCATGATTATTTGGCGTCATGGCATTGCAATCAAAAAGGTCATTATAATGGAAGTCAATAGGGGAACAAACAATATATGAGAGAGAAAAAATTTAAATCTGGTACTACATAAAAACTAAAAATCTACCAATTCAATGTTGCTACTAATGTTTGATCTATGATAATAGTTAAAATCCAGGCCACAATTTTTTTTTTTCATATTTAAGATGTCTTTTTGGCATTTGTGTTGGCGAAATCATTGACATCATGTGGTATCTTGGCAATTAAATTGTAAAAACCCTGGATTAAAAAAAAACTTAGCAGTTTTGATTAGAGCTGAGGTAGTTAAAGAGATTTATGAAAAAAATAGTAAAAACACGAAAGGGTAGTGCATTTTTGAGTTTTTGGAAAATTTCTAAACATGTAAAAATACAATTAGTCACCAGATATCATTCTATTTGATGACAAAAAAGAAAAATTGAGGCAGAATTTAAATTCTAATTCAGCCTGTAGTGGCTGAAAGCATCCCCAACAACACATAAGGGTTAATTAATAATAATTCATGTGTGTCCACAAAGTTTAATGCCTAACACTTCTTTTTTTTCTTTTTGCCTAAAGCTTCTATTTCCAGAGAGCAGGGTTATTAAAAGACTACACTTTCAGGTTCTTGATGAGCGGAGGGAAAATGTGTTGTCAAACTGACTCCTATTGTGCAGTTCTCACTGTAGACAGGAAAGCCATTTGTTGACCTTGAAATGCAGCACTCTAATTGACCATGCAGGTTGCAATGACCAGCACTGGGTGAACTGGACTGGATGTGTCAGACTTCAAGGTATACAAAAAAATCTATAAGATGCTTGTTGACAAAAAATAAAAAATAAAATAAAATCAGTTGTTACCCTGACAGAGTTGAGGCAGTCGAGTTCCAGTTTCTCCACGGTCTCTGAGGGCAGCAGTGGGCCGAGCTGAGAGAGGTTCATGGGGGTTGTTATGGTTACTGTTCCAAGGACATCTCTGCAGCAACAACAGGAAGAGCAAATCACAAACTCTGTCTGGACTTCTCTCATAAGGAAACATTGAATTATGAAGGAACAGGAATGGGAAGGTACAAAAATGGAGTTCACCTCTCGTATCAACCAGCAGCTATTTATAACGGTCAGATATTTACTGGCTTGAGAACTGTCTATAGCAAGAACACCCTAAAGGCAATACTTGAAATCCACTGCATAACACGTGTACTGATATCTAAAAGTTTGCATTAATAAATGTTATTTTGATGGTGGTATGCCACGTTAAATTTCAGAGTTTTTGGAGACTTGTTGCATCTCACCAGCTGTTATGTACTATTTATATTTATAAATGTTAATGTATTACAGATTGATGTTTTTGTGTTGTTTCACAAGTTCATTAGCTGGTCTTGCCTAGCAAGCATGGTTGGGGGGTAAATAAAGTGTATTAGTCAAGTTGTCTGGTTAATGGGTTTGGTAATGGAAGGCAATCCGGAACTGGAAACCTCCTGGAGGGCGAAGAGCTTGAACAACGTCAATGGTTTTCTGGTTGGTTTGATGTATACATAGGAGAGTGGTTAAAAGTTGATGATGCAACAAGCCCTAATGACTCCTCCTGAAACTTGTTAACGAAATGTCATAACAAGAAAAGTTCAATTGAAATATTCCACTAATATGAATTCCAGAAATATTTACCAAACATGCTTAATAATGAGAACAAATGCTCAAAAAGCCACAAATCCCAACAGATTTTTGCAAAGTGTTTCAAAACAGAATGAAGGTGCAGCAGCGAGGTATGACCTTGAAAACACAAACACATGTAATATTTCACTTTATTTCAAATGTAAAATTGACATCCATTTTTTTCTTAGTGTTCTTCTATTTATTATACTTCTTCCTCCTCTCCTTATTCTTTCCTGTTTCCAGTGCAAAGTTCACAATGAAAATGTGGGATGAGACCCACCGAGTGGCTCTTTTACGTCCTACTCACATTATTAAAAGAACTAACTTTCATTGGTTATTCTCCTTGTGAAAAATCAATCCGATATGGCAAACTGTTTTTCGTTGGCACTACATTTTCTTTAAGATGTATGAGCTCCCATTGGTTTTCGAGTTGCATTCTTGCACAAAACTTTGGATGAAAATTTGGATAAATGTGTAGAGGGCTTAACTAATTTAGCATTAGTCAAATAACAGCTTTAAATATCTGTAATTGGAGTTAAGAATTTACACAAAAATGGAAAAGGTGTTAAATGTTAAAACTGCTTGCCACATCAGTTGGCTAGTAAAAGAAACTCCCTTAAAATGGTTCTCGGTAATAGCTCCCTATGCAAGCTCCATAAATGCACTTTGAGATTTTAACTGTTCTGCTAAGGTTGTGGCCTGTCTCCAGCTCAATACATTGTCAGTCTTGTAGTTGTATTCTAAGAAATCCCATATAGGGCTCTGTCGCTTTCTTCCAACTTTAGCGTTTGTCAGAAATATGGACTGACTTATTTCATATCAATACAAAATATGTGTAAATAAACTGACTAATTTTGTTTTGGTTCTGTAAACACACA
The DNA here is from genome assembly GCA_007224835.1 of Danionella cerebrum. Taxonomy (NCBI): domain Eukaryota; kingdom Metazoa; phylum Chordata; class Actinopteri; order Cypriniformes; family Danionidae; genus Danionella; species Danionella cerebrum. Next base: position 32,719 of record SRMA01025054.1, on the reverse strand, counting down.
ATACAGTTTCAATTCCTCATGGTTTTTACTTTTAATAATCGTTTTATAATGATTTAGCTTCACTAAAATGTTATTTTATGTGTTCTCTATGTTAACTATAATAACTTTGCTAGTTTATGCCACAGGATACATGTTACAATGTTAAAAATGAGAGACTTTTATATTTAACATCTTTTGAAAGGTTGGTCACAACCAGAGCAGATGACTATCACCAGGTCACTATGCAAACTTCCTCTTTACTGTTAAACTCTCTTTCAATCTTGCAACTGTTTCTTCTTCTTTTCTTTTCGGCTGTTAACAGTGTAGGGGTCGCCACAGTGATTCATCTGTTTCCACCTAACTCTGTCCTCAGTATCCTCTACTCTTGCACCAACTACCTTCATGTCCTCTTTCAGCACATCCATATATCTCGTCTTTGGCCGTCCTCTTTACCTCTTGCCTGGAATCTCCATCTCCAACATCCTTCTACCAATATAACCACTATCCCTCCTCTGCACATGTCCAAACCATCTCAACCTGGCCTCTCTGACTTTGTCTCCAAAACAACCAACCTGAGCTGTCCCTCTGATGTGCTCGTTCCTAATCTTGTCCATCCTCGTCCCTCCTAAACTGAACCTCAACATCCTCATCTCTGCTACTTCCATCTCTGCCTCTTGTCTCTTCTTCACTGCCACAGTCTCCAACCCATACATCATAGCTGGTCTCACTACTGTTCTGTACACCTTTCCTTTGATTCTTGCTGACACTCTTCTGTCACACAACACCCCTGACACTTTTCTCCACCCACTCCAACCTGCCTGCACTCGTCTCTTCACCTCTTTTCCACACTCCCCGTCACACTGGACTGTTGACCCCAAATACCTAAACTCCTGCACCTTCTTGACCTCAGCCCCCTGTAATCTCACTGTTCTATTTCCCTCCCTCTCGTTCAAACACATGTATTCTGTCTTGCTGCGACTGACTTTCATTACTCTTCTTTCTAGAGCAGACCTCCAACTTTCCAGGTGTTCCTCCACCTGCTCTCACTACAAATCACAATGTCATCTGCAAACATCATTGTCCACGGAGATTCCTGCCTGACCACATCTGTCAACCTGTCCATCACCATAGCAAATAAGAAGGGACTCAAAGCTGATCCTTGATGTAGCCCCACCTCCACCTTGAACTCCTCTGTCTCACCTACAGGACATCTCATTGCTGTCATACTCCTCTCATACATATCCTACCTGTTATAAATGTTGTAGAGCCAATCTAGCAAAGAGTAGATGTCGATGATCTGGAGGTCTTCTTTGGTGAGTGTTTGAAGTCGACGTGTGACAGCCTGATGGTAGCTCTTTGTGTACACTTGGAAGGAGTCATATTCCCCAGGATAAACCGACACCACGTTCCTCCGGGCCGCTCCAAGATCCTCCACCATTCTCACTCTCAGTTTATCCAGGTAGCTTGCAAGATCACCTGCCCGTGCCTCCGAATGCTGGGGTAAGTTTGCATCCGCTAACTCAACCACTGCCTCCTTCCACCTCTTCTTGAACTCTCTCGGGCGTGAGCCTCCAGGGGCAGCCCCGTCACTCTGAGCCCAGTCCCGATCAGCCTGCTCCTCCTGCTGAAGCACTTGCACTACTAGGCCCAGGTTGGGTCCAGCGGTGGGAGAGCGCAGGGACTCTCTCACCACATCCCAGAGTTCTTTCTGCAGGGCCTCGTACAATAGCTCCACATCTTTGGCTTTTCTGCGACTGCTGTCTTTGTTGCTGGGGCTGCTGAAGTCTTCCGTGGCTCCCGCTGCTGGAGACTCGGCTTCCCTGCACTCCTGCTCCAGCTCCAGGATGTGAGTGTCCGCCAAAAAGAGATCTCTCTTCGTCACCAGCTGCAAGATCTCCAATACTGGGAAAAAAGCTAAGCATTAGCATAAAGACACACATTAAAATACTAAGTACTGTGCAAGGTGTAGACGGGAGTGACTTTTGCAAAATTACAAAATGCAAACCAAAAGTAAACCAAAGGTGAAACATCTAAATTGAATTAATAATTTTCAATAAAATATGCATTTTGCTTTTAAACCAGCATCAGTTTTTTAAGCAAACTTTTACAAAGTTAGGGTTTTAGTAGGGTTATATTCAGGTGTATGATGCACCAATTATACCAGACAGATGCAAATGATCACGAAAGTGTCAGTTACTGAAATAGTCCATATTTCTGGCAAAAGCTAAAGTTGGAAGAAAGCGGCAGAGCACTGTATGGGTATTACGGAAATGATCGCTATTACGATCAAGAATCACTCAGGACCAGCGTGGACAGCAACACAACACAAGCTGCAGTTTATTCAATATAACCAGATTAACAATTCATCGTTATCAGGAATTTGCAAGTCACTTATTTTTGATTGCAACATTAAAACTGGGAGGAGCAAATTGCTTTAATGCACTGCAAAAAAACAGAAAAGTAAGCAAAGCTGAAAAAAGTTAAATCTTGTTTTTCTTATCTAGTTTCGACTTTTTGGTTTTAGATTATTTAGCTTATTTTGAGAAAAAAAAATCACCTACATTTTCTTGAGAAGAAAAAAAAGGCTCATTCCGATCTTTTCTGAATATTTATTTGCTTGACTTAAGAAACTTTGTAACACAAGATTTTGCAGCTAAACCTAAAACTAGAATCTTAAAACAAAAACATATTCTTACTTCAAGAATATTACAGATGTCTTATTTTAAGACATCAAATGCTTAAATATAGTTAAAATCTTTGATCAACCAAAAAATCTGCCAGTGGGAAAAACTGGTTTGACCTGATAAGAATTCTTGAAACAAGTATAAAATGCTTGTGAAAAATAATCTTAAAACAAGGAAGTTATTTCTGGTCTTGAGTTCCTATGTGTTTCAATGATTAAGTGCAAAAATTCATTAAATTTGTTCATTCACTATATGTTTAAATAAAGAAACTTCAGGCAGGTTTTTTCTAGTTTTAAGATAATTTAATTTTGAAAAAGATTATTTAGTACTTTAAAAAAAGAAAATCAGTTTAATTTTAAGTTATAGAATGTAAGACTACTAGGTACTAAGCACAAACTTTCTTCAATTAGGGCCATTTTCATATAATTTAACATTTATTATGAACTAAAAACTCTCAGTCGAGACCGGTGGCGTGGTAGACAGTGCGCTTGCCACTGATACAGAGCGACCGGAATCCTGAGCAAGTTGCAGCATGCACCTGGCTTCCTGTCCGTCTATACTGTCATATCTAATAAATACTCTATTTTAACTACTAAAATTAAGCAAATTCATTCTTGAATGAAAGCGTTTTTTTTTTATTAAATGTTCCTCACCAAATCATATTTTTACTGACTTTATTTAAGAGAATATATAATTGTTTTAATGTAATTTGACTAATGACTAGAAGTTAAAATATTTGTTGTTTTTGTGTGTTGTTTGATGGTGTGAAAGCACCATCAGTATTGCCGTCAAATGTCGGTCAGTTAGACATTTTTTAGAAATCTTGCCAAGTCAAATTTGGCTTTTTGGTTGATCTAGAAAGAGTTTAACTAGATTTGAGGTTTTTTTCCTTGTTTCAAGAGAGTGTTTAATTTGCAAAAGTAATAGTATGTATTTTTAATAATATACTTCAGTCTACAGTACTCAAATCTGTATCCAATAAGTTATGAGCAGAGGAATAAGAAGCAGCACTGTTTTCCACCAGTGAAAATTACACATTATTTTGGTCATTTTAAAGAATTGTCCAAAACTTCCCACTCGCTAAAAATCCAAACATAAATGCAGTGCATTTTCCAGATGGTAAAGAAATCTGCCAATGCACTCGGCTAATTATCGTTTACAATGATCTCACTGACTTTTCTTTTAAATTGTAATGACTTTGTTCATGAAGCAGGCGGGATCTCTATGAGGTCAATGCTCACACCCATTCATCATTTCCAGTTCTTTCCTTTGGGATAAACTTATGGACTTGAGTTAACAAATTAACCGGATACTGGAGAAGAGTTGTGACAGGTTTTAATAAGACAATAGAAAGGTCATTGTAGTTACTGAATAGTTAACAGACAATGTGTTATGCATTTCTGTTCTGCAGTTTCGCTCTGAAGGGGTGTGGCAGAAGCATTAGAAGGGCATGAATCAGTGAGACAGTCCTTTCAAAGATGCACAGTGTTGATTGTTCTTTTAAAGTGCTCTATAAATAAAGTTGGATAAGATGGGGATTTGAAAAGCCATAAAATGAACACTGTAAGGATTTCAAATCAAGTTTTTAATGACACTGCTTGGAGCTCTAGAATTTGTGACTGTTTACATCGCCGAGACTGAAACCATTTCACCACAGCAATGGAAAAATATCTTGAGTTAAATTTAAAAACAGCATAGGTAGACTTTGTGTCTTCCGCACTCACAACTCTTTGTTAATGGTTTGAAAGTTATCTAAGGTGAAGAGAAGTCATTAATCTGGGAATATTTGTCCTTATCTTCTGCAGATTACTCAAAAAGAATGGACAGTAAGGAGCCCGTTGTAGTGCTGAGTTGCCCATTTATTTCCTGTTTCTTCCTGACCTCCTCTTCGAGGGAAGGATGCGGGGGTGGTCCGTTGGCGCCTGGCTCATCTGTCCCTGTCCCTATCAAGGATGGACTGTCCAGGAATGCCCTTACAGACCCCACACCCTTCTCAAGCATCTTCCAGAACAACAGTCAGCGTGTGCCAGTTTGCCGAGAGGTGATCTAAATATAATACAAAATTCCACCAGCTTGTCCTTGAGACGGATTGGGGAAATGCATGGTAAAATTTCTACCCAAACACAACGAGTCAAAAAAGTCTCAAAGAGCTCATGTTGACAACTGTCATAAAAGGCTGACAGTTATGAAAGATTACTTTGCGGCAATAGAATGGTGAACTTCAAAGAACTGCTCCAGGTAATGTTGTAATGTTCCAATCAATCTTTTTTGTCAGAGTCAGTAATTACATCCCATGATTTAACTTAAAAACACATTTAATCAGCACGTACACTAGAGTCATGAAGTTAAAGGTTTTGTTTGCAAAAAAAAAGTAACTTTTCCAGATTTTATGCATCTATTTCTCAAAATAATCAGATGAAATTTCCTCACATTATAATCGCACTCATATGCAAATCTGACCATTTGTCATCACTCTGAAATGAAAATAAGAGTCTGTGTAAACTAATTATAGTATTTGTACGAATTATCAGCTGCCAATTACTATCAATATCACATCTAAACTGATGAACTGAAACAGTAACAGCTCAAAACAGGAAGGAACCGTTTCAGTTTTGCAGATCTTCTGCAGTTTTCCTTGATCAACCCTTTTAATATTAACCAAAACCATCTGTAAAAATAAAGTGCTGTATAGGGCGGAAGGAGGCAACATCTGAGTGGATAGGCCATTTTGTTTGTAATCTTGGTTTCCAATAAGAGATGTAGAAGTAGAAATACTCTTTTTAAAACAGCAATTATTTAGCAATACAACTGTACATGTTTATACGTGTATTTATGTAGTTATGTCTGAACTTATATTGCGACATTAAAACAATTAGTTTGATGGGGATGACTGAGCTCTCACAGTTTACAAGTCAGTAGGTGATTTGAAGCTTTTGAACCGCTTCAACGTATGCATGCTTAAACCAAAAACGAGGTAATTGACAATATTGTGATAAGTAAGATGTGATAGTGCCTTTGGGTCTCTCATGATTAGGCATTTCACATGAACTGTCGATATAATTTCTTTAGATGTAGCTAAATAACGCTCCTCAAAATAAACAACTATTGCTAATAAAAAAGAATTACAAAACCTAAAGTAATTCGGCCAGTTTTTGTTTATTTCTGTAGGAGTCATGCTATTGAACGAGTAACGGCAATGCTAGTCATCCTGCAAATATGGCAGAAGTGATGATATGACTCCTCCCACTTTATACCTTTATACCACGGGTGGCAAATCTATTCAGCAAGATGAGCCAAAAAATCCCTCATGTAAGTATATGCCTAGCAACCCAGTTATTGTAATAAATGTGAACGCTTGTATCGGCTCGACCTCTTTTTACTTGACTCAGTGAGACACTGTGTGCCACAACGACATCTGGGATATAAAGCAGAAAGGTTTTCCACTTCACTCAATGAAAGAATATAAATACTCCCATTCAGATTGAAATGTTCCTCACTCAAAGTCATATTTGTGCTAGCTTTGGTCATTCAAAAACTCTTTACCAAAGTCTGTCATCTAAGTGGTTTGGGATAATCACTTCCGAGAACTGTCTTGACCGGCCGTGTTCCCAAAGAGCAGTGTCCGCCCCCAAAAGCAAGATGACATAACTGCAAATATTGTTGTTCCGTCTACTTGCTACAGTAAGTTATTGTATACGAAAAAGGCCTTCTCCCAATGCAGAAACTTCCATTTTTCTTTTGTTATGTGGCGCTGGTTTATCAGGAAGTGACGATTTTATTCTTGTCGATTCGTTCGATGGAAACGCTGCTTTATTCCCAAATATTTTAAGGAATATTCCAGTTTTACACATAAATTTAAGGAGCATCTTCGGATGGAAACATGGCTATTGATGCCTAAGGATGAGATTGGTTTCATGTGAAGGGTTTTGTTAAAAATAAATCAGTAATTAATTATATAAAAAAAGATTTATTTAAAAATATAATTATGCACGGAGCACGCTAAGGCTGAAGAACCGCGGAAGAGCAGTCAAAGAGCCACATGTGGCTCAGGAGCCGTGGGTTTGCCACCCACGCTGTATACCATTTTGTGAGATAATTATTCAAAAGTATACAGCCCTGTCATGTTTACAGATGGTTTTGGTTTACATTAAAAGCGTCAATCAAGAAAGATTGCAGAAGATCTGCAAAATTGAAACTGTTCTTCACCCAGTTTTGGGTGAAAACTGCACAGCTGTTTTAGTTCATGAATGGGTTTCAACCTACATTCTAATTAGCAGGTATAATTGGTTGATCATAGACCTAATCATAATCCTACAAAATAACTGACTTTGGTGCAAGTGCACCTGTTGCAACTGCCAAAAATGTTTGCACTGTATACTACCAGTCAAATACACTGAGCTAAAGAGAATATAACATTTGAATGGTGCAGCAAGTACAAAAAATATCTGGCTTGATAGAGTTTGGGAAAGCAATGGTCCAGATGTTGAAAACCTTTTCTTTTAAATGGCTGAGTCCCACAGTCATTAAAATGCGGAGCAGTGCCAGAAACAGCTGAGCTGAACAGAGCGAGGACAACACTAGTTCTTTGTTTCCAGACAGTCTCACATACTGAATTCATGGTGTGGAGCATACTTGACTCAAACATTGCCATGTCACCACCCTTCCTTAATGAAAACCACAGGGAGTGAAGTTCTGCCGTTTAAGAGCATGTATGGAACGTATACTGGTATATACCTCCATCGAAACTTCCAAGAGAAGGTGATGCTGTTTTTATTTGAAAGTGCCTGACTAAGCAAGATATCTCCTAACATAGCGCCATCACACCTGCACAACCGACACCTCTCAGCAGGACCAATCAGCCGTTACAGAGGAAAGATTAGCCAGGGTTCTAGGAATGGAATGCGATACAATCTGTTCTTTCTCGTGCCACAGGATCGGGGGTCTTTTCTTTAACCTTTCAAATTTAAATGCCTGCTGTCAAAACGGATGGTGGACGGAAAGCTGAAAGCCGCTCTCATTGACATTCAGTTCCCACATTTCATGCCCAGCACGTGCAGACTGCAGAGTAGACATATTTTCCCCAAAAGTTAAATATTTCATAAGTGGAGGGTGAATCCATTTCCTGCATCTGCCTCAACAGCACAGATGGTTCGAGTAATACTTGGAGATACCATCCCCTGAGCCTGAGACCATTCTGAAAAAGTACCACACGCTGTAAACTGAAGTCATTAGTTGCTTCCCAATTGCTGGGTTGAGCCTCAGCAGCACTTGTGTAAAATACAAGTTTAATTGTAAGAATTTATTTATATTATTGAACATCTTGAAGTAGGTTTTGCTCCAATGGAGAATAAGAGCTGGTAAATGCCCTGAAATACACAGAAATTCCACCCCCCTTCTCTTCCTGTTGCAATGCTCTCCTATCTTTTCACAATAAAGGCAGAAAGCCCAAAAGATTTTGGTCATTTTTGGTATTTTATCCATAAAATGCATAAAACTTTGGATCTACTGTATGTTTTTATCTGTGGTTCTCAACAGGATCATTTTAAAGACAAGCGTAGCCGTGCTCATCATTAACCATCATGCAATCTCCCACAGGATCCACGGTTATCTCAGTCAGGACATGGGTGAAGCATTCCTTGGGTCTACTTTGCTTATTGAAAGTCTTTAAGATGGAAAAGTGCTGAAATATAAGTTATTCTTATGATTATACGCTACAGTTTAAAAGAACTGGACTGGACTGACATGCCCTACCAGATGACCAGCTTTCCGTGGACATAGATTGGCGATTAATTCGATGTGTACGTTCTTGATTTCAACACTGTTAAAGTACAAATATAGGTATGTATAGGTCATTTTATTTTATTAGAGAAGCTGTTTTAAAGCATTAGCTACAGAAAGTTATTATGTTGTATTACTAGTAGGGCCAAAAAAAGTTAGGCACCTAATTCTCTACCAATAGCTCAAAAAGTAAACCTTTACTTCTACATAGGGCTGGGCGATATGAAGCAAAAAATATATCTCAATATATTTTGCTATATCTCGATATACAATATATATCTCGATATCTTTACAGGATTTATCTTTTTTTGCAACAAGTTCTGTAACCTTCGGGCTGGTTGCGGGCGCCGCCATGTTGATTGAGACGACAGGCAAGGGGAGGGGAAACAAAAGCAAGGAGACGGGGACGAGCGCAGCACAGAGAAGCCAAACAAGCAAATTGGCGAAAATTAAATATAGACATTATATCGATATGTACGATATGCCAGAATTCATATCGAGTTTAAAAAATATCTTGATATATTTTAAATATCGAGATATCGCCCACCCCTACTTCTACATATTGAAAAATAGTTCACCACATTGGGGAGTGTATGTGATTGACCCTCAATTCATGACTCTATGGACCAGACTCATATCCTGAGCATAAGAAGAGGCATAGTAGGCAAGCTGTCTGAGTAAACAGTCCTTACACTAAGTATGGCAAAGGGAAGTACTCCTGGCTCAAAGAATTGAAGTTGTTGCCAGATTTATCATGGGTCTTTCCCACCAATTGAGCCGTTCTCTAGTGGACAGAATGGTCCACTCCCTCTTAATTTATTTAGAAATGGCCAAAATTCAATGACATAATTGTGACAGTTTAGGGAAAAACTTGCTAAATTGAATCCAAACTGGAGCCCTGCCCTCAGTTAATGTATACTGGTTTATTTGACACATGATGAACAATGTCATGTCACCTTTAACGAGTAACCATCCCAGCTGGCAAGAAGGAGCAGTCGCTATCATCAATGGAAACCGCTCCTATCAATACTGTTTCCACAGAAGCAAATACATTTCATCCCATAGTACAACCTCGATGTTGAGGGTTGTAATTTGGCAATGTCTAGAAATCATTAACTTGAATGCTGGGTGGACGCCCTTCTATATGGCTTCTTTATCAATTGAGAAAGATTTTGTCTCACAATTTGCTTGAGTTCAGACATGGCAGATAACATCCACCAAACACAATGTACCTTGCTCTCTGAACTCAGAGCGAAGCCACAATGAGGCAATATTTTAAATGATAATCATAGATTGGAAATACAGCGTTGATAATTCTAGCCTCACAGAACACGGTTATAACGAACAGTTCTGTAGTTAAAACTTCAGGACAACCATGTTGTTGTTTCATTTTTTGTTTTGCACATTTTTGGATGGGCTGAGTTGCATAGTAGTTTAAAGGTTGAGAATGATTAAAGCGTATCAAATGGACCTCAGAAAGATCCCTGTTTATTATATTCTTAGCTTTGCAGATTTTATGCAAATGGCACAGGAAGTATAGGCATTGAAAACGTTTTGCCAAAACAAAGTCAATCTGATCTGGTTTAGCTTAGGTTTACAATCTACAGTTGAAACAGCCTCCATGAACAGGAATCCAAATACGTGTCCTGCTACGTTTTCTGGATTTTCTTTACAACAGAAGCATGGCGAACATTTGATTGAATACTTCTTAGTGTTTATGTTTTTTAATATATTCTATAATCCTGGCCGGTGGATGTCGCCCAGGACATGTATGCCCAGTTCCGCAGGCTGACGCAGGTTCGAGTCCTGAGCTTGCCGTCTTTCCCATCCCACCCCTTTCTCTCTCTGCATTGCTTCCTGTCTCTCTCTACTGTCCTCTCTGTCAAAATGAAAAACCAATAAAGGCCTGTGGCCGCAATAATAATCTTAAATATATTCTGTGAACCCATTATTTTGCACGTGTTTGATAATGTTTTGTAAGAGGCTTTTTGTGTTTTCCAAAAATAAAGCCTTTATCACTCAATCAGACATAATTTACCTTGAAGACTGCAGGGTGGTTTGAGCAACACTGAAGAGTTTAGAAAAATCTTGAAAAGTCTGTAATTACTGTAACTATTTGGATGGTGTAAAAGTCACAGAATTTTGCACACACATCAGAACTATTGAAAATGTATCTCTGAGTGGGGTTCAAAAAAGTAGCGCCACCTAACACATTTCAGCTTATGGTGCATGTGTTAGACCAGGGGCGTCAAACTCATTTGAGCTTTTGGAGGCCGGATCAGATGAATCATAATGAATAATCATTGATCACCTTAATTTAATCCTTCATCAATAAATCTTATTATTCCTATTAATAGTTTGGATTTTCAATTATTTTTTTTTAACAAAGAAACAGATTCTGAAAGTTAAAGATTCTGATGAACAAATATTCCCACAAAAATGTTGTTGAAAAAACAAAAACAGTCAAATTTAAAAAAAATGTTACCATAAAAAAAAAACCTTTCCCTTTATATCGCAACTCTTTGCATATCTCTGAGCCCCCAGTTTAACTACAAAACTTAACAGTGAGTTAAATGGAATAAATCTCTCTTTTTTTTAAGAATTAAACCACATTACACAGCAAATGTACTAAACTAAAGGGTCATGGCGGGAGGAGAAAAAAAAATGATGGTAGAAAAAAAAAATACCAGGGTTGAAAAAAAAAATAAGTATGGGCGGAAAAATATTTACAAAGATACCGGAAGTGTGCATATGTGCTGTACACAAATAAAATTGTGTTGTTTTTAATTATAACTATAAATATAAGTATAAAAGAATGTAATTGCCAAATGCAAGATGCTTACAGCAGTGATTATTCGAATAATTCACAAGTGTACAGCACTGTACAAACTTTAGATAATTATATTTTAGTTGCGTTAGACTGTATATTCAGTAGGATAATTCATGTTTTATTTTATAAAGAAATATAATTAACTGTTTTGCAAATAATAATAATGAAAACGGGTTTTGTTGAAATTCTATTTCAACAGCTTTCACAGTCCAAAATAGTACAGAGCCCCTAAAGGGGTGAATGGCGGTAGGAGAAATTACCCTTTAGGGGCTCTGTAGGCTCTGTAGTTTTTTTGGCCAGCCTTATTTTTCCCCAACCCTGATAGCTTTTTTTTCCAATGATCTTCTTTTTTTCTCCTACCGCCATGACTATTAAGGGGCTCCGTAGTTATTGCATTTTTAAGCTTTTTTTTACTTTTTTGGAAGTCGAAATTTTACCATAAGCAGGAAGTTGCTAATAACTCAGTCATGCAACGTCCGATGAAGTTCAAATTTGTGGTGGTGTTAAGAGTCCATTTCTAAACAAAACTATACAGCAACCTAAAGTGTGAGTTTTAGTGGCAACTAGTGACAACATGGAATATCCATTTCTTGTTTTATACTGCTATAATCCTACGTTTGAAGTACAGTACTTGTTTGAAATTTGTGACAAAAACCGTTATAAAAATCAGTTGTTTTGAATTTTCTGGGAAAATGTAGTGTAATTCCAGGACATAAAACAGAGTAGTTAAACAAAAAAGCTTTTTTGAATTCTTTTGGAAATTTATTTGTACAATGTCTGATTGGGTCACATCACACATCCAAAAAGCAGTCTGCAGTGGACTATCTGGGCAAATATCTTTAAAGTAGGCAGCAGTAGGTTTAAATTTGTTACTTTTTTTCAAGCGTTTAATTGATAGAGGACGTGAGCACAGTTCTTAAGACCTAGGGACACCACACAGATTTCTGAAACCATTGCTAACCGATGGCAGGTTGGTCTTCACAAGCTTGAGACTGGGAGTTGAAGAGAGATGTTGGGTGGGTGTGTGTAATATGAACAGTTTTAGAGGCACTACAGTCTGTTTCTGATCAGCAAAAAAACCCTCGATGCATTTTAATAGAGTAGTTATACAAATACAGATACGTTGTTTTCAAACGCCTTCATCAAAAAATACATAGCATTGTAATTGTGTCACAACTAAAATCAAATCAATGTCTGAGTGAAAATTCTCAGCGATATTAAACGGCTGGTGACCTCTTCAGCTGTGAGCCCTGAATGAATAACTTGTAACTCGCAGGACTGCTACAATGGGTTAGCTATGGTTTCTCACCAACACATTATAGCTGAATACACAAATAACAAGTCATTTTAGTGCTGTGTCAGCTGTGACTGCAAAGCAGTGAGAATCACCAAGCTTGTCCCCCCTGCTGCAACAAAACAGAGACATGACCCAACATGACACTACAGGGCACATTCAGTTCTCTTTTCCAGAGATTCCTCTTTTTTATGTTCCTTGCTGATATTACGCAAGAAGAGGGGATTTATGGTTTCAGATTTGACAGTCCTCTAACCCGTATAATGACAAATGAGCCCCTATGGTATGCTAAGATCGACTAGATCCTCAACAATCAGCTAAAACAAGCTCATGTCCTTGACTAAATTTTAGATCCAACTTTAATCAAATCCATGTGAGCCTGATCGAGATCTTACTTGAAGATGACAGGAAATTCCCTTAATTTAACTACACTGAACGCAAATCGAATTCTGTTTACTCAACAAATGTACCTCCAGCTACACCTGGGGATGTTTACAAAACAGGCTCTAGGAACTGGTTCTGTATGCTGAGGGTTCCTATCTCACCCTTCAATCCAAGTCTTTATGCTTATGCACTTTAATCAGCAGAGCTTAAAATCTGCTGCCAGTTTTGAACCTTATCCCCCCCCAGTTCCTGAAAGTAAAAGGCCTGAAACCTGAGCATTCAATCATGTGCAAATTCCTTCTTAGCATGCGCCATGTTTGTACAGGTCAAGCTAAAAAAACAAGAGTTTTTGTACAGTTGGTCCAAATGTTAGGGACAGGCATTAAGGACAGTTCATATAATGGAATAACCCAATTTAACTTTAACAATATCTATTTGTTTAAAACAATGATTCTCTTGCACTGACAGACTCTACAACAAATAGAAATGGTGACCAGAGTAACACATGTAAGATGTCAAAGAGCCACAATCAAATATTAAAACTGTCACCAATTGAAATTTCTAACCCCGAATCACCCGGAAATGCTGTTGTCATTTATTGATCACAGTTTGGAAATCTGTTAGTCAGTTCTGACACATATGGGTGTTCTTAATATACATACATATTGTTATTCGTCTTTTGCTTTGGACAAAAAAATTGTAAACACATCTAAGATCATTTGAGCTACAGCCACCAAACTTTGCCTAGGCATCCAAACTAGAGTTGTTCCGATTCCGATACCAGTATCAAAAATGCTGCCGATACCACAAAAAAAATCTGGCACCGATATCGGCGAGTATTTGAATACACATACTGATACGATACCATTTTCATAGACATAACCTAGTTATGCCCGCTAGATTTGCTTATCGCTGCAAAGCGGAAATCAATTCTTCTTCGCTGATGCTGCTCAGAATGTAAACACAGGAAGCTGTGTCGTGTTGCCACAAGCAACCAAGGAGAAGGACAAGCCGCGCCAGACGCAACAAACATTGGAAGCTTCATTCAAACAAAGAGAAAAGTTTACACAAGACATCCAACCAGCAATAAAGATAACCGACAGGATTATCGAGTTTATTGTACTGGATAACCAGGCACTGTCAGTGGTCGAAAACGTGGGCCCGGTACAGTTTGCATAGTCGCAAATATATCGAACTATCAGCTTCACTACTGACATCTGGAGCTGGACACAGTGACGCCGTCACCTTTTACTCTTCAAAGTGCAGTGCTGCAGGCTAACGAGTTTCGCAGCTCACACGCGTCTATAGCTGAATCAATCGTGGGTATGCTTGTGAAGTGGAATATTTCTAAATCCTGTGTTTATTTTATTTTGCGCGACAATGCAAGCAACATGAAAAAAGCGGAAATGATCCCCTCAGTTACAGTTCTAAAACGGCACCTTGCTCGGGAGAGCCAGGAGGACACTGGTATAAAAACAATGAAAAACACTCTTCTTGAGGCCGTCAAGAAACGATTCACAACCATTGAGGAAGAGCCCTTGTATGCAGTTGCCACTCTCTTGTATCCACATTTCAAAGATAGGGTATGTCTTTTATTTTTTTTTCATGTCCATATTGATTATTGTCATTGCCATATTGAGTATATCTGAAGCACAGCATAAAATAATTTATTTTAAATTATAAAATGCATAAAATGTCAATTAATACAGGTCTAGTAGTATCTATAGCTGTATATACAGATACACACCCAGGTATCGGATCGGTACTCAGTATCGGCCGATACCCTGAGCCCAAGTATCGGGATCAGTATCGGGAGGGGAAAAATGGTATCGGAACATCTCTAATCCAAACTGAGTAGGGTTGTGTTATCTTTTCAGACTGGTACTGCTAAAGGAATTCTGGGAAATTGCTGTGTATGCGGGGAAATTTTCTATTGATCCAGCATTGGGTCAATCTTTGTAAAGCTGTTACACAAACTAAGAACATCATAAAATCATCAAACTGACCACTTTTGGAGGTTATCGGTCTGTGCAAGAACATACCAAACGGTTTAAAATAAGTTCAAAATGGGGTTTGTTTTGGTTAATTAGAGTAAAATAAAAATTAAAAAGGATGACATCACTGACTGCTCCCTAGCAACCAAACTCTTTACCTTACCAACAATTGTTTCTAAACTCTATCTCAGCTTTGCTAATTGATAAAAACATGGGGGGTTGTTTATAGAACTTATAGTGACAAAAGGGAACATTATATTATGTCACTGACCCCTTCAAAGCAATCAGGCTATTTACATAATTTGTCAAATCACTTTCTCAGCTAAAGAAAATTTTAAAGATATGAAGGTTAGTTTAGATCACTCATATTTGGGATGGAAATCTTTGTATGATGTCACTAATTTCGCCATAACAACCACAAAAATCTACCTGGACAACTAACCCATTTTTGCTCATAAAATTACTTTTATTAGGCAATATCAAGGTTTTTGCAACTTTTTAACCATCTAGTTATGTAAATGGTCTTTTAGAGAGAAATAATGTAAAAAACCTATTGATACTCAACTTCTCATCACTTAAAAAAATGTTTTGGACTAATTTTGGTTTTTTTAAATAATGACCCAGCTTTCTGACCTTGTATGTATATCAACCTGTTGCTGGGAACTACCCAAAACTAAAGAACAATCATTTCATAAACATAGTATGGGTACTTCAAGAACTAAACATCAGTTGTTGTTTTTCTACAGTACAAACACACATCCTTTATCGAATATACAGTAAGCTGAATACCTGACAGTGGCTCCCTGGGTTTGACCTCAGGAACCTCCTCCACTGGTTCTTCCTCTGGACCCTGTGAGGAGTGATCCTGCAGGGACTCCCTCTTTATCTTCCCCATGCCCACCAACTTCAAGAAGGAGAGTCTTCGACTGGTGGAGTCCGAATCTGCTTCTGAACACAGATCTCCATTGGTCAAGCTCTCCTTGCGATCTTTGCACTTCCCTGCCATTCTACGTGAAGAAAAAAGATTATGAAGCCAGATTTGTTTAATTACAACTCAAAATACACTTATATCTCAATCATGTCATGTTGGATTGTGCAATCAAGTGTTTGAATCCCTGAAAGTCTTGAAAAGGCTACATTAGTGGTTCGAGATTATCAAAAAGCAAGATGGCATATTGCGTTTTGTCTATGTGTTCTTAGACCAGTGGTTCTCAAACTTTTTTGGTCGAGCCCCCCCTTTAAACCTTTAAAAGAATCTGCCCCCCCCCCCATCTCCCTCCCCACCCTCCCTCACCCCCCCCCCATCCCTCACGAAGCTCCCTGAAACAGGTTTCATGCTGTCCGCTCCCAGCGTTTTTAGGCATAGGACAAACATCGGCCTTTCCTCCTCACCAACGACATTAACAGTGAAGCCGAGAGCAAGATATGCTTCGTCATATTTTCTGCATTTAACCACGTTAGCTTTTGAATGACCTGCCTGGGTCTGTGCGACTTCAGTGGCTTTTCTCTTCCCCTTTACAAACGGATGCATCTTTTACTCTACGTCTTTTGGCTGTTTATTTTTTCGTTCTTTTATTTTTCTGCAGATGATCTGAGCAATATGTGTATAAACATATACTGTGAATGTTCTCTGGAGGTAAATGAGAATCTCGAAAAAGCACACATCGAATCCAAAGAGTATAATTATAATTTCTGACAAATTAATATTTTAGAGATTTATGGTTGCTGAGAAAGGATAAACGTGCTTAAACTTAAGATTATTTTGAGCCACCATCATGACTTGTCTCCAAAAACAAAAGTGCTATACATTCTTACATCACAAACATTGAAACTCACAGCAGTGCAAAAGTACACAGCACTTGCAAACATATAGACATGCACAAATGTTTCAAGGGGATATTAAAAGAGACAAACCAGCTCAGGATCTCATGATATGAAACTTTTCAACATGCACAAAAAATATTTACAACATGACTTTAACCAAATAATGAAACTATTTTTCTATTCTTTCATGGAAAAAGAAAACTACATTTAAAAAGTCTTTAGACCGCAAAGCTATGAAGGCTAGCGTCCAGTTTTGTATTAGAGCATGTAACATCACCCCCCCCCACTAGGGGGCATTGCATGTTTGTGTTAAGAGTGATGGAGAGAGTCTAGTTTAAAATGTTTCCTTTGTTTCTCAGTAAAAATGGTAAAGTAATGGATAATTGCCTCCTAGTGAATACTGAATAAAAGGACAACTTTTAGAAGTTTCAGAAGTGACTTTAACTTTAGCTCCAAGATGATTCATCCCAGTAATTCTACGATATATACTGAGAAATTGACGATTGATTATTTATTGAAGATTAATGGCTGCTGAAAGTATTACTGTGTAGTGGTCTATTATGAATGGCGATGATAGTAGTCCATGAGTCGTCAAAATGACATATTTGTTTTCTGAAGTTGCAGTAAGTTTGGCATCTCTTGGCCAATTAGAGACTGGAGTGGCAGGAAATAGAGCTAAGCAATTTTTTTTTTGTTCAAACAAAATAAGATATTTAAGCGATTTAATTTTTTGTCAAAATTATAATAACACCACTGGATGTTTAATGTCTGCATATGCACTATGCATACTGAACTATTTCCACACACCTGAATAAACGCTGTACCAAAGTAAAACATCGATATTAAGCACATTTTCAGCTTTACCAATGAATCGCCAGTTCTGGTTGGAGATCACAAAACGTACATAAACGTGACGTACAATCTCAGAATTCATAACTGGTCCTTTCTAAAAAAGTACCAATGCTCCATTTAACTAAAGAACACCGCCATGCCAATCCCAAAGCACCATACCTTAACAAGCTGCCCTCTGAGCTTCGCCTGCCCTTCTTCTTCCTCTCCATAGGCGACGCAGAGCCTATAGACCCTTGAGGGGATGGAGTTTCCTTGCCTTTGCTCCTGCTAGACATGCGCAAGTTTTTTCCCAGTTTACCGAGGGTTTTGAGGGGCGAGACCCCCTTCATCCTCTCCAGTGTGCCTTTGATGGAGCTTCCCTTCCCCGAACCTCCCCGCCGCACTTCATTGGCCTCATTCTCATCCTCTTCATCCTCAAATGGGTTTCTGTCCCGGGGCACTCGGCCATCTAGCAGCGAGCCTCCATTGCTTCTGGGCCACTCCTCATCTGATCCAGGCTCCTCGAAGGGATTGAGATCCAGGCTCATTTTTCTGAGAATGAATTCGCTGTGTGTAGTCTCGAAATTCACACTAAACCTGCCTGCCTTCAACCGAGATGGGAGATTCTTGAGGACTGGCATGGCTGCGCTGGGAGGATGTATGCTGGAAGAGAGATAACACATTTTAATGTTAATCTACAAGCTTCACCACAATAGATTACGCATTCAGCTTCTCCAAACAGGAACCAATTTTAATTTAAATTTAATTTAATTTAATTTGAATGACAACGTTACTTAGATTTACAGCCATTGTTAGGAAAGAAAATGGAATTAATCATGATCATGTCTCTGTCCAAATCCTGCCTTGCCATCATTTTGCTAGAAAAACAACTCTACACCATAATACCCCCTCAATCAAACACAGCAGTCAGATAAGTACCATTCTTCTGACTCCTGGTTGTGCCAGAAGTACCCCCTTATGATTTCAACTGCTTTTTAAAAAGTTCTTTATATTTTTAACAACATATTGTATATTCTACCAACTTAAATGAGGTACAAAAAGCAGGCTAAGTCGAGCCAAGGTGATACTTTTCACTAATTGGAGAAAGTGACCCAATATCCTGTTGATCCCTGACTGGTCCGTTGCTCAGCTCTCCACAAGGAACCACAACTGCATGCATCATTATATCTTTGTTTTGTCTGACTTTTAAACTGAGCCTTTCATTTGAGAGTTATAAATGACCACTTGTACAGTTCAATATTGTCTACAGTCCGTTTTTTCTTCCTTTTTTGGATTTAATGATGGGTTTGTGCATTTCTGTCACATTTTTTATGATGTCATCAACCGGAACTTGAATAACGCAACACAGTGATGATAAAAATTGGGGAAACACAAAGCTGAACAGTGTCAAGTAGAGCTAAGGCTTCAAATGCATCATTGTGCATGGTGAGCCTGATTTCACAAACATAAATTACTAATTTAAATACGGCAAAAAGGTTTGTTGAATAATGGACTCTAGAACATATGAGAACTCAAAATACACAACAACATACTGCATCAGATTTTTGAATGTCAACTCAAATTTCTATGTTTTGAGCAAAGTGCTGAAAGAAAGCTAACTAACGTAAACAAACGTGGTTTTATAAACCAAACATTCATGAAATGAGGAGGCCCTAAAATGCCTCAACATTTTATAGATTATATGTGCCCTTTTTTTTACTTAGAAATCAATTGAAGTGTGTTGTATTAAAATTTGAGCTTGAGTTTTTACATTTATATGAGAATTGTGTTATTGGGTATTACAATGAGCTCAGATTATATTATTCAAATTTAATGTACAAATAAGTCTAAAACGTGTACAAAGCAAACTGCTGAACAAGGATTGCACTTGTGTTGTTTATGGAATAGTTGTCCTTTGTAACGGAACTGCTATTTATTTTTAATGATTTGTTTAAACATCAACGCAATACAACAAGTGGTTAATCAAAAAATGGCACACATTTCACGGTTTCAATCACCCCTGATGCAGCACTGACTTTTTGGAGGAGTAAATCATTAATATGATACAAACAGGCCTCAGAAAGCAAAGACAACTTTACATTATTATATTACAGTTTCCTGTGCCTGAACATACATGAACTCCTTTGTAAATAAACAAAAGGAGGCCTCAACTTGATGAACCGAGTCTATTTCAAGAAAACATGTTTAGCTTTTTCAAAGGGCTCTCTCGGCTAGAATAGCCCTTGTGGATATTTATGGCTGCTGACAAAGGGGTATGGAACAATATTGACTCACTTCCGCTTTGTTCATTTGTGTGTGTGGGTGACTAAGTGGGTATGTGCTGCTAGTTAATTATTTATTAACATTGTGCAACCTGATACTAACCAAATGCATCTAATTAAAGCTACATATTGACATTTATATTGATTCTTAATGATACTTTAATACTACTGAGATCATACCAAAGTTTAGAGCTTTACAATCCTAGAGAGGGTCTATTGTTTGTGGCTTCCTACTTCTTTTAAATAATAATGTTGATATGATTTTTCCATATGGGTCAACTACCATGGATTGGAAAACCTGTGAAAGGCCATGAAACCCATCTTGTTTATACAACATGAGTGACATAGAAACCAGATCGCTGACTCACCAATTGGATATAATGATTAGACAATGAGGAAACTTACAAACCAAAAAAGCAATGCTTAACAACCGCAGCAGTTTAACCAATAGAGATAACAAGAAAAGTTAATGAATGAAAGAAAAGCACTGTTAGTGAACGATTATGACCCGAGTCATTTCAGATCTTCCTCCATCAACATTCCTCTAGTGGAATTCCAGCTCTAATTATAAACCTCAGTGAGAAGCCAATTCGAATTAGATCATCAGCTCAGATATAAAAGCCATTATACTAAATTCCCAGAACAACTCCTCTTCCTGTCTCATACAGGTAGAGAACAAAAGTTACAGCGCCCAGCACTAGCCAACAGAGGAGGTATTATGTAATCAATCCACTGCTTTAACTGGGCAGTTAAAAAGTTATACCCTGCATGCTAGAATTTCACTCTAAAAATGTAGTTTACAGAATATCAGTCAGAAACATTGATAACTTCCGAGAAGTTACTTTGAAAAGTTAGCGTTTTTCAGATTTAAGTAAAGATCATAAATACAAGATTATGTACTCAAAGATTATTCGGCTTGATAACATGCAGAAAAACTGACAGAAAAAGGTTTGGGTGGCTGGTAAAGCTAACCATCCTCACCCATGACTTGTTTGCTTGTAATTAATGTTTGTGCAAAGAAGGTTTCTAGACTTTTGCCTATTTCATCCAGTGATGCGCTGACATTTCTGAATTCTGAGTGATGGGGAAAGCAAAAGAGCTGCCAATAGATCTACAGGAAAATGTAGTTGAACTATACAAAACAGGAAAGGTTTCTAAAAAATTCTGATTCAAAACACAATCCATGGTGCACTTTAAGATCACATGACCATCGTTGCGACACTCATTCGGTAAATATGTCTTCAGTGTAGAGATCGACCGATATATCGTTTTACCGATATTTTTCCCGATATTTAAGCATTTTACCATAATCGGTTATGTAATATCGGGTTCACCGATAAACGGCGCCATCTTGTGGGCGTTTTGAGAATTACGCGCATGATCGCCATTGCAGCACGGCGTCTGAGGGGAACAACAACTGCGTGCACAGGTAAAGTATACTTACTTGCTTTGCTATATTTAGTGAACTTTATTTAACATAACAGCTATTAATGCACAAATTAGATGTGTTACATAAATGACTGATATGTAGTTCATGCAGCTTGGCTCTAAGAAATAAAGACGAACTCACAGAGTCACGCAAAATAATCCGTCAAATCTTGTCACAATAAAGACGTAACTTTGCCTGGATTAAATAATATACAGCCATGAATAAGCACATGTTGTAAATAAAAGCGCTGAATTTAATTCTCTCTCTGTTGTCTACATGCTCATTAGTCTCGTGAAGTCGGAGTCACGAATGCTAAAATAAACCGTCATGTCCTGTTCCAATAAAGACGTAACTTGCCTGAATTAAATACAGCCACTAATGAGCGTCTATATGCTCCTCATTCGTCTCGTGAAGTCGCTTCCATTTTGCTGTTCACTCAGCGGGTTGATGCTCATGAAATTGTTCCCCTCAGACGCCGTGCTGCAATGGCGATCATGTGCGTAATTCTCAAAATGACCACAAGATGGTGCCGTTTATCGGTGAACCCGATATTACAAAACCGATAACCGATTATGGTAAAATGCTTAAATATCGGGGAAAATATCTGTAAAACGATATATCGGTCGATCTCTAAATTTTGCACTTTCTCTCATTCACTCATTCATTCTATTTTTCCCGCTTCTCCCTTTGAGTAATTTAAATAAAAGTAGTCAACCAAACTCTTAAATCTATAATTTCATTCTCTTGGGTGGCACTCTAATCGACATCATCTGCTATTTTATTTCATAACAATGCGGAACCATGGCCTGCTGTGCCAGTGAGGTTCAAAGTCTAATGTCACCTTGTCTTTAACAATGGACTGGTAATTAATTACACTGAAAAAGAGGCAGCAATGCTCAGAATATCGGATGGATAGAGCCACTGTTTCTATAGTAGCTTTTAGTTTCAGGCTCTAGTAAAAGAAAAAAGTGCTGGAATGCTGGAGCAAGCCAAAAACAATCTCCATATGACTTTCCCCAAGGTGAAGTTTCAACGCTCTTGGAGTCATGGGGTAAAACAAGCACGTGATCTCAGGCATTTTCCAGGGCAATTAAGAAAACTGTTTACATGCTTTTGATCTGGATTTAGAAATAATAAAATTTGTTATTCTAGAAAAAGATGAAGGCTCATGCCTGTTATTTTCCACAAAACCCACTATAGAAGATGATATTTGGGTACCTTGAAGAGACACCTGTGCACTTAAACCTACAGATCAGATATAACAAAACTTTGCAAAAGAGTTACGCAGATGAAAAATTCACCAATCGCAGAATGCTTTCTGAAGTATAAAGATTGAAACCCAGGCATGAACTGAAACAGCTCTTTAGGAGGCTTAAATCTTGGAAAGGAATAGCTCTCTTGAGGTTTCTACACACTGATCCGAATTGAGATTTGCATGAATCTCTGGATGAGGAAATATTGATGCAATTACACCCCCTGCCTGAAGAGGCTTTTGCGATATGTGGCACTCTGTGCCTCACGAGGATACAGGAAAGAAGAAGAAAATGACAAAGAAGAAATCAAAGAAAACATCGAAAAAAATCATGGCTGTTGAGCGGTTTGAAATGTTGGTAGCTGATCAAAGGGAACTGTTTGGCAAAAATGTGATTTGTTGTGCGCTATTTCTTTCCTATTTCCAGTAAGAAGTCACTATGAAAATGTGGGATGAGCGCCACCAAGCAGACTGCTTTTATGGCCAATATGGCAATGCGAAACTCTTTTGCGAGGGCACCACTCGTTCGGTCAGATGTGTGATGTTCCATTGGCACATTTGGCTTTTATGCTTCCGCACAAAACTTCTGACTTAAAATTCGGATCGGAGTCTAGAGGCCTTAACTCTGCTAGCAAGGTGAGGATGAGAAAGACATTTTCTTGTAATGGCACAGCAACAAGACACAAGGTAGTTATCATGCATCAACCAGGTCTTTCTAAGATAAAGATTTCATGCTGATTTCAGCTGATTTTGGAAGCTGCGCTGTTCAGGTTCTTTTGAAAAAGAAACTGGCAACACTTGACCAAGGAAACTTGTGCAGCAGATGCATGACACATCAAGGTAATTATTGTTCGAAAACTGAAGATGTCCAGCAGTGCTACCAGGTCAGAACTGTCAGAAACCAGTGGGACCTAGATACATCCATCTACAAGTCCAGAAGGAAGTGGTCTTGAACGAAGAGTTCTAGCCAAAAGGTTAAGGTGCTCAAATATGCACAAAATAGACAATGGGGGCAGAAAAATGGAGCGGTGGACAAAGCACACAAACTAAGTACTTGAGTTAAAGTAGAGATACACTAGGTAAAATATTACTCTAGTAAAAGTGCTCCCTTCAGAATTTCCCTTGAGTATAAGGGAAAAAATGGACTTAAGTATCCAAAGTATTATAACTTATTTTGGCTATATTATACCATTATTATTTTTGTCAAGACTCTTGCTTAAAGAATGTGTGAAAAGACTTTGACTCTTATGAAATTGACAGTAATTTAAATGATCAAGAGCTCAAAAGCTTGAATTTAATTTTCCTTTAGAACCAAATAAAAACAAGATTTCAGAGTGGGCCTTTTCAATTAAGGTTTATTTTTAACATAGTTGCAACTTCAAGTTTAATAATAAAAAAAAAAACTTTTTAAACTATTAAACACAGAATTAAACTATTAGACACCACGAAGCGGCAACCAAAACAAAGCATGTGCTGTACCCCGATTGGTGGCATCATCAATTACATTCGGCACCCACTCATAAATAAAACGGAACGAGTGATTTTGCAAAACATAGTTGAGTAAAAAGTAAGATATTTGACATTGAAATGTAGTGAAGTTAAATAAAAAGTCTCCCCAAATTAAAATACTTGCGTAAAGTACAGATACTTGAAAAAGCTACTAAAACTAAGTCAAAATGTGGAATGTTTGGCTGTGGCAAGGGAATTTGTTCATCGAAGGGCTGAAGAGTGGTATATTACCGAGTGTCAAGCATGGTGAAGGTTCTTTTGGGGCTGCATTTCGTCAAATGGATTTTAAGATTTGGTCAAAATTGTTGATGTTGAGAAGCATTATCAATCATGTAAAATCACCAGGGAGGCATTTCCACTGTGCCAAATTTATTCTGCAGGAGAACAATGACCCTCTGAATAACATATCTTCAGCATAAAAGCAAGGAGTACTGGAAGTGACGGTGTGGCCCTCCCAGACCTCAACTATTCACAGATTACATAAAGAAATAGAAAGATGTGAGAAAGCTAAATTTACCAAAGATAAGCCATTAGTTCCTCAAGATGTTTGGAGTAGATGTTACCAGCCACTTGAAGAATTGTTGTTTTAAAGCCAAATATTGATTTGATTAAGACTACTCTTTTGTTCATCCACGAAAAAAATGATTAACCCATAAACAATTTTGATTCCCTTGTTAACAGAATTTTTTGCATACCTGGCTCAAAAAAGCAGTGTTTCCCTTACCATTATATTAGGGGGGCGCCCCGCCCCCCCCAACGGCACCCCCCGCCCCCCTTGAAGGTCAAGTTAATTTTATTTTATTTTCGTCGAATAACGACAGAAGTAATTTATATATAACAGGTCTTTGCTTTTTTCTTTTATTAAACTAAATAGCATTGTTATTTATACGATGGCATGTAATTTCTGTCTCAACGTTTGCGCGTTTACAATTGTCCTCCGTATCGCGCACGGCGGAGTTCCGCCCCGATGCGCGCGCGCCGCTGAGTTCCACTCCGAAGCGCGCGCACCGCGGAGTTCCGCTCCGATGCGCTCGCACACACACACACCCATCAGCGGACAGAGACCGCGCTTTACAAGGTGGTGACGAGGACAACACGTGTTCTGCTGCGAGCAGCAGCCGGTGTAGCTTTCCTACTCCGAATCAAAGTACAGAAAAGAGCCCAAGTGCTGCATGTCTTGCCCCTGACAAGCAGCAAAAGTCTAGCCACCACAGAACGACAGGTTTTGACCCAGCTTGGCTGTCAGAGGCGAAATACTCCCCCTGGCTGTACAAGACTGATCTTGGTAAGTAAGTAAATACACACAAGCATGAATGAACGAATTGATAAATAAATTGCTTAATTAATAGCTAGCTAGTTAGTTATACAATGGCATTTCCTGCTTTAAACTATCACTATGTTAAGTTGATTTTACTGTTGTTACTATCAGTTATCACTTTTAAAGCCTAACAGTTAATGTATTTACAGGTCAAAACAGACATTCGCAATAGGCTGCAAGGGGACCATCTTGCAGCCTGCATGCGGATCTCAATAAATGGGCCAGAAGTTTCAGACTATCCATACCAAGATTCTCTGGAAATGTTCTTTCAGAAGCCCAGAAAGATGCACTGCAGTGACAAAAGCTGCACACTTTGTGAATAATTAACATATTAAAATAAATCTGATGTTTAGTGTTTAGTTCAGTGTACAGTTGTTTAGTTATTGTACAGTAATTTTTCCGACATTATAATATATTAGTATACTGCAATTGAATGAAACATATAAACACTATTAAGTGTTTGTGTGAGTGTTTTGCCGCACCACCCATAACACTCCCCAAGGCCATGATCCTAGGGGAAACACTGAAAAGCATATCATAATGACGGAGATCATATCACACATGGTTTCTGAAGTCAATTACACCATGAATCTGAAATGCAGTAGAGAACAATGGGAAATGGGGGAAAAAACAACATTTAGCTGCAGTGTGAAAGTGCACATTAACTATTTGTTGTTAAGATTCACATTGCATTGATGTAGTTTAAGGTTTAAATTTGACCCTCATGCAATCATTCACCACCTCCATATTAGTGACGGACTCTAACAAGCAAAGCATTATATGGACAACACAAGCCAAGGTGAGTAGCTGTTTTGATGTAACCAACACAAGCAAACCTTGGTCAACCATCTTGACTTTGGAATATGCCCTGCCATAAAGCCTTGTGCTTTTCCAGGACACGCTCTCTTTATCTTGAGAGTAAATCTTTAACTGTAGGAGACATCACTAACAATGCTAGGTGACCTTCTAAGACTTTCCCTGAAAGACTATGAAATCTTCACTTTCTCTTCAGGAAGAGTAAATTTCTCATTTAACAAGAAGGACAAGTTATCAAGCCAGCTAGTTTGGAATTTAATTCAATTTAATTTGAACACTGAAAAATTATTGACATTGCTCAGCTCTAGAATTAATTCACCACTTACTGAAGATTCATTTCTTTGGCAAGTACAATTCCCAAAACACAGTTAATAAAACTTGTTTCATTTTTAATGCAAATTCGAGGGATTTTCCAACCCGTTCTATTTCCTTGAATAAAAATAAATGTTCCATATTTGTAGAACATTTCCTTGTAGCCTTTTTCATTAACAGATGTTAATGCCGTTTTCAACCGGTAACAAATTACAGGAGGCTAATCAAACAGCGGTTAGCACCTGGTAACATTAAAAGCGGGAAAACTTACGGAGTCCATGACGATATGCACCCATGGAAGAAACGGGAAAAACATTAAATAATTGAATAAAACAAAGCTTAATCAGATTCTTGCCGAACTCCGCTGAAGTGCTCTGCAGCGCTCACTATGAGAGAAGCTGCTGAAGGCAGGACTTTCCATTTAAGTTTGTGGGCTGGTCCCAGTCGTCTTTAAGAGAGACTGACAGTCATCTGCCAAAAACACGAAATTACATTTAAATAATATTTATAGCGTGTATAGTTTTAAATTATTAGGGTTACAAATGGAGTAAACAGTATGGAGGAACAAAAAATAATTAATATAAATTGAAAAAAAATATATATATACAGTGGTACCCCGAGATACGAATATAATCCGTTCCAGGGTCACGTTCAGATCTCGAACATTTCGTATGTCGAATCAAGTTTTACATGTAAAACACCTAATCTTTGCAATGGCTCTCAGAAACAACGGTTTAAGTGGATGAAAAAAAATGGAAAACCAGAGAAAAATCAAGTAACGTTTCTTCAATCCTTAGAATCCTTAGATCTACACATTGTTAATGTATTAAATGATAATAAAACAGAATAAAACACGTGCAAAGTACGTAATATATACACAAATGTGAAACCTTACCTTGAGTGGAGCGATGTGTCGGAGGAGGTGGAACGCATGGCAGAGAACATCACGGCCATAAGTTAAAGTTAACTTCAAAAATAAGTTAAATTTAACTTTCTCGAGTTATATTTCACGAATTACTACCACTAACACGGTTTCAAGCACGAGCGGAGACAGATGGAGAGAGAGCGCCTCACGGGTGTTTCTCTGGCTTGTGGTACAGAACAGCATTTTCCACGTTATAAACGTTATTTCTTTTATGACACCTCGACTCTAACATTTGTTATGGCACATTATTAGTAATCTATGTTGTTCGCTGTGTTGTTGAAGTGTTTTGAAGCATATCAGACCCTTTTTGCACTGGGAGATAGGAACGCAAGAAGCCGAAAGAGCTACGCGACGTCATACAAACAAGCAGAAAATATAGCAGATCTGCTTGTGTTTGTTCGTATCCCAAGTTTTTCTTCGGATCTCGAAGCAAAAAATTTCCTGCGAAACGTTTCGTATCTCGAACATTTCGTAACACGAAGCATTCGTATCTCAGAGTACCACTGTATACAATATCAAGTAATAAATAAGAATATGATGAATATGTATAATAAATAAATATACTACCGTTCGGGTCACCCAGACAATTTCTTGTTTCCAAGAAAAGACAGACTTTTATTTACCACATGAGTTGGAAAATTATTAGAAAATATAGTCAAGACATTGACAATGTTAGAAATAATATTTATTGGAAATCATTTTTTTTTTTTTTGCTTTCGTCAAAGAATCATCCATTTGCAACAATTACAGTATTGCAGACCTTTGGCATTCAAACTGTTTAATTTTTTTTGGGTAGCCTGGAGAAATTTCACCTCATGCGTCTAGAAGCTGGATGGGCACTTCTTGCATACCACACGGTCAAGCTGCTCCCACAAGAGCTCAATGGGGTTTAGATCTGGCGACTGCGCTGACCACTCCATTACAGATAGAAGACCAACTTCCTGATTCTTCTCTAAATAGTTCTTGCACAATTTGGAACTGTGCTTTGGGTCATTGTCCTGCTGTAGGATGAAATTGG
Source organism: Danionella cerebrum (assembly GCA_007224835.1). NCBI lineage: Eukaryota > Metazoa > Chordata > Actinopteri > Cypriniformes > Danionidae > Danionella > Danionella cerebrum. Next base: position 4,260 of record SRMA01025054.1, on the reverse strand, counting down.
CTCGAATCAAGTGCTCTCCAGAGGATATGGCATGCCTTTGCAAAATGGAGTGATAGCCTTCGTTATTCAAAACCCTTTTTACCCTGAACAAATCTCCCACCTTACCAGCACAAACGTAACCGCGGACCATCATGTTAACCCCATCGTGCTTGACAGATGGTGTCAGGTAGCATTCCAACATCTTTTCAGTTGTTCTGTGTCTCACAAATGTTCTGTGTGATCCAAACACCTCAAACTTCCACTCATCCCTCCATAACACATTTTTCCAATCTTTTTCTGTCCAATGTCTGTGTTCTTTTGCTAATATTAATATTTTTCTTTTATTTGTCAGTCTCAGATGCGCCTTTTTCCTTGTCACTCTACCATGACGGTCATCATCCTGGAGTTCCACTTTCACTGTAGATGTTGACACTGGTGTTTTGCGGATATTATTTAATGAAGCTGCAAGTTGAGGAGATGTGAGGCGTCTATTTCTCAAGCTAGAGACTCTAATGTACTTATCTTCTTGCTCAGTTGTGCAGCGGGGCCTCCCACTTCTCTTTCTACTCCGGTTAGAGGCTGTTTGTGCTGTTCTCTGAGGGGAGTAGTACGCACCGTTGTAGGAAATCTTCAGTTTCTCTGCATTTACTCGCCTTTATTTCCAAGAACAAGTATAAACTGTTCAACCTACTCAAAGAAAGGTCAGTGTTATTGCTTCTCTAAGCAGCTAAACTCTTTTCAGCAGTGCTAACATGCTTGCCCACAGGTTTTTAACCATCCATTAGCTTCTGACACAATGAGCGAACACTTTTACCTTTAGTCACTGAAGTGATAGCTGCTGGAAATGGGCCTTTATACACCGATGTAGTTATTGAACCAAAAAAACAGACATTTGTGGCTAGAAGTCATTTACCACATTAACACTGTATAGAGCGCATTTCTGATTAGTTATCGTCATTGAAAAAAAATGGACATTTCTAAGTGACCCCAAAGTTTTGAAATATAAACTTTTATCCATATATAAAGGTTCACAGTTTTATGTCTTGTGACACCTCTGGGTTTTGCTCATGTTGCTACTTAAACTTTTCACTTATTGTGGGGTGCACAAGTAACAACCTCAAACATTACTTAATTAGAACCTGGGTTGATGCATATTTGACCCTTTTAGCATAAGGTGCAAAATTTAGCTATAAAAGATATGATCATCACTCATTCAATTGATGTGACAAGATCTGACGATGCCTATTCCAGCTCATATTGTGCAGAGGAGTTACCAGTTCATTTCAAGTCACACAGTTTTATTCTCAAACTCAAACTCACTCCTGGAGTCGACTGACATGCATGTTTTCAAACTGAGGGAGGAAACCGCATTAGCCAGAGGAAATCCACTCAAACACAAGAGCTGTGTCCCAATCCAAAAGTGTGCATCCTCCCGAGTGCGTATTTTAAGACCACTTATGTCACAACGGTGCGCCAAAACTGTTTCATTTCGCCAGTAGCCACAACTCGAAGATTACTTAAAATGCACTCTTCAAATGCATCCTACTGTCCCCCTGAATTCTGAGGAGGCATCGCGACCATCCGTCATGGCCTCAGATATCCCACAATGCTTTGCGGTTTTTTTTTTCATTAGAATCAACACAAAACACACTTGAATTTGTATTTACCTGTAGCACCTTTTTTTTTTTTTTTAAATAAAGGGCAGTATATTGAAGCTTTAAATGCTGGTAGTGATCGGCGAATTGTAAAACATATTTTTATTTTAAATATTCATTGTAAACATTAGCACACGTAGCAAACTAAATGGTAACTATGTATTGGTGGATGTCATTATGTTTTAAGAAGCAGACGAAGGAGTTTATAAAATTTATGAAAACAGAATGATGGTTTAAATTACACACAACATAAAACAGAAAATAATCCCAGAGGGAAATGTGACCAATGCAATCAAAACGACAATACAGAGCATGTTTTAACACAATGTATTTAAAAAAGAAAAAGACAAAAAATTAAGAAGAAAGAACGAAATAGACCAATTAAAAATAAACCCTAAAACACTAAAAAATAAATTAATCAATGAAAGAACTTACAGTGATCTTAAAAATGTATCAGAAACAAAACATAAACATAAAAGAATCACAAAAAAAAAAACAATAATAAGAACGTTTCATTCATTAATTTCGGGGATCCAAACTAATGCTCCAGCTGGTAGGGCTAATGCAGCAGGAAGGCTAGACCGACCCGCTTACCAAGGGTTTTTGCAGCCTTATAAGGATCCTTCCAAGCCGCAGCCTTGGAAGCTGGGTAGGAAGGACCCTCCGAAGGCTTTTAGAACCTGGATTGGGACACAGCTACGGTGAACATGCATTTCTAGCAGGGAACTTTCTCACCGAGACACAGCACAGTAAATCACGCCACATATGAACTCCTATTATCTTAAAAAATATAGCTATACAGCAATAATCACAAACACTTTTTACCCAAAACATAGGTGGCTGTTGGAATATTTGTGATTTTGCCAAGGGGGATATCACACGCCAACGGGGAGCAGAGGATGCAACGGCACACACACACAACAATGACAAAGTGAATGTTATTTGCTTCAATTTCCTGCTCTACTGCTTAAGAATTCAGTTGTAAGCAGCTCATCATCATGCCTTTGTCTCTTAGATGTGACAATTTTCCAGCTCTTTGGATTAAATTCTTGATCCCATCAACAAGAACAAGTGTGATGACCTTGCTTGATGACCAAGCTGAAAAACATAGGCTCTGTCCTACAGCTGATTGTCAGGGAGGTCATGCTGTACATGGGCAAATGTGTCTATAACATATATGCTGCAAAAATGCTTGACCTTTGTTAGGCATGGATTTTTATTTTTAGGGATCCAGTTATCTATGTATACCAGTACTATATATACACACTATATATAGTAGACAGTGTTCAATTACATTTTTTGATTGGTCACTGGACTGCAGCCCCATGGAAGATCTCTCCTTGCGTAATATCATTGATGTAAGAATGAAGAAGAGTCAGCCTAGAATTTGTTATAACAATGCAGTGAAGAGAGCTGGGAGCACTGGTTCCAAGGCTACTATCAGTAATAACCTGACGTCACTGTTAAAGTCTTGTTTTACATGGAAGATTCCCCTGCTTTATGGCCAGGGACTATCTGGATGATACTAGAAAGGTCTGTGGTCAAATGAAATCAAAGTCTCATCTTAGTATTGACAGTGAAGCAAGGTGGTGGAAGCATCACACTCTGGGGACAGGACGACTGCACTGTGTTAATGAGAAGTTAAATGGGCAGATGTATTGTAAGATAGTATGCAAAAACCTCTTCCCTCACAGCATTAAAGATGGGAATTGGCTGGGTCTTCCACCAATGACCCAAATCACACAGCCAGAAAAACCGAGGATTGGCTACGTATATACCGTAGGGGTGTAACGGTTCACGGGGATGTATTGAACCATTTCGGTGCGGCCTGTTCGGTTTGGTACACTTGTGTACGGTTTCGGTATATTTTTTAAATTAAATAATATAAATTTATTATTAGCGTGATATTAAGCGCAGCGGAACATTGTTCCTTGTCGAGTTTCCGCACGGACGCTATTGAGTGACGCACAGTAGCGCTGCACGACTTGCTGTGAGAAATGGCATCATGGCAACAGCGAAAGAGAAGCCAGAGCTAGAATACCCCTCCACCTCACTACGGTCTCCTGTTTGGGAACACTTTGGCTTCTCTATTAAAATACATAACGGGGATAGACGAGTGGATAAATTTAAAGTTGTATGCTAGTAGTAAATATTCCAGACATCTTTAAAAATTAGATATATCTTTAATTATATTGCAGATATCTTCAATAGAGTTTTGAATAGTCAATATATAATTGGAGATATCTCAAATTCACTTTCTTACTAGGGCAATTACAATTGAAGATATCTCTAAATGTCTTTACGCCCATCAAAATATATTTACTACTCGTCACAATACATTTATTCCTATCTTTAAATGCATTTGCAGATAGTCAGGGCAGATGTTTACATGTTAAAAGGTGCTTGCTATCTGTCGGCCATATTTGTACACCCGGCGGTGCGCGCTGACGTCATCGCCCATCTCTGCTCGTCGATCCTAACATAGCGCGGATCGTAAGGAGCAGGTAAGCAGCTGCATTGTGCCAGCTATTATTACTAATGTGGGGGCAAGCTTACTAGCTATTATTAGTAATGTGGTGACAATGTTACTGGCTATTATTAGTAATGTGGTGACAATGTTACTGGC
>SRMA01025053.1:138589-248945 GCA_007224835.1 Danionella cerebrum | reverse complement strand
CCCAGAGGGTGGATTTATTGAACAAATACGTGATTATAGGGTGCTCAAGTGCAGTGCAGTCTTCTATGTGCTCGGTGCTCGTGTCTTCTCTTCTTGTGCATGCCGGTGAGTTCTCCCAGTGGTGCTCGTGAAGATGGTGTCCTAGGAGGATCGGGCTTCTGAGCAGGGCCGTTCCGTGGGCTCACGGGCTGTCTGTTTGGGGAAGAGAGAGAGAGAGACATTAGCTGCTGCATTCGCTCGAGATCATGCTTGTTGTGGCAGCTTTCTCTCTCCCTCTTATGCTGCCGCGCTGATGAGGCGCGGCTGTTCCCGATCCTCCTATGATGGCGGGCGTCAGGTGTTTTCGTTTTATGCCAGGACCGTGCTGATTGGAATGGACCTCCGTCACACTCCCCCCCCCCAAGCGTTGTCCTGGTGGGTCCTGAAACGCATCATAGATGAATTGGGAATTAAGGGTGGGTGGGGAGTGACCCCCGACAAACCTGCATAGCCGGCCCAGATCCGGGATAGGCCATCGGCGTTGGCGTTGTCGGCCCCGGCCCAATGACGGACTTCAAAATGGAAGTCCTGGAGCGCGAGGAACCAGCGGGTCACCCGAGCGTTGGTGTCTTTCGCTCTTGCCATCCATTGAAGTGGGGCGTGGGTGAACCGCCGGCCCAGGAGATAGTATTTCAGCTCCAGGACTGCCCACATGACGGCCAGGGCCTCCTTCTCGACGGCCGCATACCGGGTCTCGGCCGGGTTCAGCTTCCTGCTGATATAAATCACAGGGTGTTCCTCACCTTCCTGCACTTGGGACAGGACGGCTCCCAACCCTGTGTCGGAGGCGTCGGTCTGTAGCAGGAAGGGGCAGTTAAAGTCAGGCGCTCGGAGTACCGGTTCCGTGGTGAGCGCCTGCTTTATGCTCCGGAACGTCCCCTCCAGTTCCGGAGTCCACTCAATCTTCTCCGGCTGCCCCTTCCTGGTCAGGTTTGTCCGGGGGGTGGCTAAAGAGGAGAAGTTGGGGATGAAGCATCTGTAATACCCCGCCAACCCCAGGAAGGCTCGTACCTGGGTCTTTGTGGTGGGGCGAGGTGCCTCTTGGATGGCCTGGACCTTCTTATCCTGGGGGCGGATCATGCCACGCCCCACACGGAATCCCAGGTACGACGCATCGGCTTTGGCCAGGTGACATTTGCGGGGGTTGACGGTTAGCCCGGCTCTCCGGAGCTCCGTGAGCACCCTCCGCAGACGGTCCAGGTGGTCGTCCCATGCCTCCGAGTGGATGACCACATCATCCAGATAGGCTGCGGCGTAGGGCTGGTGTGGGCGGAGCAGGATGTCCATCATCCTCTGGAATGTGGGCGGGGCTCCGTGAAGGCCGAACGGGAGACGACGTACTGCCAGTGGCCAGATGGTGTGGAGAAGGCGGTCTTGGGCCGGTCTTCTGCGGCCACTGGCACCTGCCAGTAGCCCTTCGTGAGGTCGAGGGTCGATATGTAACGGGCCCGTCCTAGGCGATCCAGGAGCTCATCCACTCGGGGCATGGGGTAGCTATCGAACTCCGAGACTTCGTTTAGCCGTCGGAAGTCGTTGCAAAAGCGGAGGGTGCCGTCGGGTTTAGGAACCATCACGATGGGGCTGGACCACGGGCTCCGGGATGGCTCTATTATCCCCAACTTAAGCATTTGCTGGATTTCCTCCTCTATAGCCTGCCGACGGGCTTCCGGTACTCGGTAGGGCCGCTGCCGGACGATAACTCCTGGTTGGGTCCTGATGTGATGTTCGACAACGTTGGTCTGCCCCGGCTGATCGGACCTGGAACTGACTGACCAGGTGCTGCAGCTCCTTCTTCTGGGCAGCCGAGAGGTCCTTCGCTGGAGTCCACCACCACCGGGGAACAGGAGGCGAGTGCGGCCAGTTGGTCTCTGGTCCCCACCCACTTCTTCAGGAGGTTGATGTGGTAAAGTTTCTCCGGCTGTCTTCTCCCGGGCTGTCGAACTTTATAGTTGACCTCACCGACTTTGGATGTGATGGTGTATGGCCCCTGCCACTTGGCCAGAAACTTGCAGGCTGAGGTGGGGACCAGGACCATCACTCGATCTCCCGGCTGGAACTCCCGGGGTTGGGCTGCCCTGTTGAAGTGCCGTTGTTGGGCTTGCTGCGCCTGGACCAGATGTTCCCGGACTAACGGCATGACCCGCTCGATGTTCTGACGCATCTGGGTCACGTGCTCGACCACAGAGCGGAGCGCTACCGGCTGCTGCTCCCACGCATCTCGGGCGACATCCAGGAGCCCCCTAGGCTGACGGCCGAACAGCAGCTCGAAGGGCGTGAATCCTGTGGAGGCTTGGGGTACCTCTCGGATCCCGAAGAGGACATAGGGGATCATCCGATCCCAGTCACGCCTGTCTTCAGCAGCCACCTTCTTTAACATCGCCTTCAGGGTCTGGTTAAATCTCTCGACTAGGCCGTCAGTCTGAGGGTGGTAGACGGATGTGCGGAGCTGTTCGACCTTTAGCAACCGGCAGAGGTCAGCCATCAGCCGGGACATGAAGGGGGTTCCCTGGTCAGTCAGGATCTGGCTGGGGATGCCCACCCGGCTAAACATCAGGAACAGCTCGTGGGCGATGTTTTTCGCGGTGGCTTTGCGTAGGGGCACGGCTTCCGGGTACCGGGTGGCGTAGTCCACGACGACCAGGATGTGCTCATGGCCTCGGGCAGACTTCGGCAACGGCCCCACTAAGTCCATCCCAATCCGTTCAAAGGGCACCCCGATGATGGGGAGTGGAATCAGCGGACTGGGGGGAGGCGTACGCGGCGACGTCTTTTGGCACGTGGGGCAGGCCCGGCAGAAAGCCTTAACCTCGCCGTCTATCCCCGGCCAATGGAAGCGGTCCCGGATCCGCTGCGCCGTGTTTGCCGCTCCCAGATGCCCGGCCATTGGATGGGAGTGCGCGAGCTCCAAAACCGTCTCCGTCTTCGACCGGGGGACGACGAGTAGCTCCTTTACCTCCCCCCTTCGCTCTGCGACGCAGTAGAGCAGACCCTCCTTTACAATGAAGTACGGGAGAGTATGGGGCCCGGGTTGGAGCTCCTGTCCTTCAGCCACGCGCACCTGTGCCCAACAGTGCTTCAGCCGGTCATCTTCGTGTTGCTCGCGGCTGAAGGACCCCCCTCGTGTAACCCGCTGGAACACATCATAGAAGAGGTTAGCAGAGGGGGGGGCGGACTCACCATCTCTCCCGCTATCCGACGTTAGGGTGACAGCCGGGTTGGATGAAGCCTCCTCCTGCGACGGGGTTGGGCGGCTCCCTCCAGGGCTGACGGGTCGGTGGGTGGCGGCGGTGAGCAGGCCGGGGAAATTCCTGCCGAGGAGTACTGGCACAGGTAGGTTTTTAACTAAACCCACCTCGACCATCCAGGTCTTCCCTCTGGCCTGGAGCTGGGACGTCGCGGGCCTTCACCTCTCGGGTTTCTCCGTGGACGCACGTTAGAGGCAGTATGGCATGGGTTTCAGGTCGAGGTGGGAGGAGCTGACTCCTCAGCAGGCTCACGGAACTCCCCGAGTCCAACAACGCGTGATAGCGGCGTCCATTGACCCTCACCGTCACTCCCGGGGCTCCTTCCGGCAACCGATGGTGGAATCCACAACCCGCCAGCCATTTCTTCTTGGGGGGTGATGGTGGATCCGTAGGCATCGGTTCGTCGTGGGGGAAGGGAGCCGCCGGTCTGCTCTCTGGTCGCGGGGTGCCCTCTGGCGGACGCGGGTCCTGGACCACCCTCCGGGGGTACGGTGGCGCACGCTCTCCGGGGTCGTCGCGGTGGGCCACCTCCGCCAGCTCAATGGCCTCTACGGCCTCCCATAATGTGTTCGGGTTTTTCATCCGCACCGCCTGCTTCTGTGCGCAAGGAAGCGCTCTCAACAGCTTGTCCAGCGTCACACGTTCAACGACCTGGCTAGCGGAGGGGCTTCCTTCGAGCAGCCAGAGTCGGGCGAGGCGGGATAGGTCAGCGGCTTGGGCACGCGCTGGCCGGCGAGGGCGATACTCCCAGCCGTGGAATTGCTGTGCCGCGGAGATGGGGGATAGGCCCAGTCGAGCAAGTATCTCCTTCTTGAGCTCTTCGTAATCATCACGTATGCTGGAGTCCAGAGAAAAGAAAGCTCGTCGTTGCGCCTCGCCGGTTAACAGCGGTGCCAGCGCCCGTGCCCACTCGTCTCGTGGCCACCCTTCCGATTCTGCAGTGGATTCAAAGAGTTGGAGGTAGGATTCGACGTCATCGTGGGGAGTCAGTTTTTGGAGAAGCCGCATAGCCTGAGCTCTCACATCAGACAGCGGGATCTGTTGGGCGCTGGCACCCTGAAGATCGCTGACCTTCCGCTCCGTTTCGCTCTGCTGCTTCATCAGGAACTCGACGATTTGTTGTTGTCGAATGTTCATCTCAGCCAGGTGTTTGACGATGTCTTCCATCTTGGAGAGCGTCGCACACCGTACTCACTGTGAATCCAAAAAATGAAAAAAAAAAGAAAAAGAAAAAACTGCAGGGTTAAATATCCGGGGTGTATAAACGCTTGAGTGTGATCCCCCCTGGGTGTTATACCCGCATTCTCCACCAGTTGTCGCAGGAGAGGGATCACACAACAAGGTTGTAAACAGAAATATCCCCAGAGGGTGGATTTATTAAACAAATACGTGGTTATAGGGTGCTCAAGTGCGGTGCAGTCTTCTATGTGCTCGGTGCTCGTGTCTTCTCCTCTTGTGCGTGCCGGTGAGTTCTCCCAGTGGTGCTCGTGAAGATGGCGTCCTAGGAGGATCGGGCTTCTGAGCGGGGCCGTTCCGTGGGCTCACGGGCTGTCTGCTTGGGGAAGAGAGAGAGAGAGACGTTAGCTGCTGCATTCGCTTGAGATCATGCTCGTTGTGGCAGCTTCCTCTCTCTCTCTTATACTGCCGCGCTGATGAGGCGCGGCTGTTCCCGATCCTCCTATGATGATCGGCGTCAGGTGTTTTCCTTTTATGCCAGGACCGCGCTGATTGGAATGGACCTCCGTCACAATATATATATATATATATATATATATATATATATATATATATATATATATGGAGTCGAAAAAAAATTTGCCATTCACGGACATAAGATGTTTGACGACCATCAGATATCCCAAGGTGCAAGAACTGAATTAACACGAAATATCAAACAAATACATTTGAATTTGTATTTAAATTTAAGCAACAGGTTTTTATTCAAGGACAGCAGTTTGAGGGATTCTTTAAATGCTGGTAGTAATAGAAGTTTAAAATAAAACATCATTCGTTTTATTATAAAAACATAACATTAATAACACTAACACACACAGCCAACTACATGTGATGTGATGTCTCAGCGTAGGCTTAGACACAGTTTTCGTCTGGGTCGAGGAAATATTAATGCAATGATTCTCCCTGCCTGAAGATGCCATTTGTGGTACAACAGATGCACTCTGAGCCAAATGGGGAAACAGGAATGAAGTAGAAGATAACAGGGAGCTGTTTGATAAAAATGTAGAGAAAAGAGAGGATTTGTGGCGCATTGTTTTTTTACGGTTTTCCGTATGAAGTCACTATGAAAATGTGGGGTGAATGTCACCTAGCGGCTCTTTTAAGTCCTACTCACATCATCAAAAGAGCCAGCTTTCATTTGTCGTTCTCCTTGCGAAAAAACGATTTGGCAGAGACAGGTTCTCTTTTTGTTGGCACTATTCATTCCATCAGTTGTGTGAGCTCCCGTTGGTAACTATGGTTTTTGATCGTGGTGCATGAAAATTCAGATCAGTATGTAGAGGTTTTAAAACTAAAAAAATATGACTCTGAATATTGCTAACACACAACCCTGTGTACTGTCAAAGAATCCAAATCTCAATTCACGAACCCCAAATGCACTGTTAGCTCTCCATGCAAAAGTATGAGCAGTAAGACTCATTTTGATGTCATCAACTCAAAAACTTAAATAAAAGGCTAAGCATGTTAAATGAACTCTCACTCACTCTATATATAGAACAGTCACATGTTGAAAAGGAAAAAAATATTGAAAATTCAGATTTTTTTTTTTTATGAAAATGCTTCTGGTTTTATCAGGTTATTGTGGGACTACATCCTCCTCAGAAGCAAGAAGAAGAAGCTGAAGCTTGTAAGCTCAGCAGGGGGAGCTCTAACTAACATGTTTTCACTGGAGCAAACGAAGAGCTTTAGCGGATTATCTTCAAAACTTAGTCTTCACACGCTTCATTCTGAGCTCAGGGTGCCTTTGGCTCAACCCTCTCTTAATATGTAAAGCATACATCCTCTTCAAAATGGCACATACCGGTGGCCAGATTCATCAAGCCTAATGGCCTCGCTTTAGGCTGCAGTGGTTAGTTTTTCCCTCCCCCTCTCTTTTTTCATGTGCCTCTGTCATTCGTAGAGGGCTTAGGTCAAAGCTAAGTGCTATTCTGCTATTAGGAGAAACTGGAGAGAATCCAGAGTCAAGAAATCTGATCTTACTAGTTTCTGAATTTTGGGAAAACACCATTCATCTTATATGAAATGCATGGACAACAAGAAAGAAAAATAAAACCACACAAACCAACCTCCTTTCAATGATGAGAGGAATAAACAAGATGCTTGGAACCAGCTGAAAAAAAAAATATATATATATATAATGATGGGTCATGTAATAAGTTTCTGCAGACTGCTTCTTATTCCTTCGTATTCCCACAATACACCACGGTTCCCCCCCACTGTTACATCCCTTCTGCTTTTGTACGGCTTTCAGATAGAATTAAAAACTACAGGAGCAACAAACTCAAGCTGACATGACCTGATGAGGGTCACGATGGGGTGATGGGAAGGGGGGCCCTGGTGGTTCGTAGAAAGCAACTCACTCAAGTCATGTGACACGCTTCTGCAGGCTCCAATCAACGGCAGAATGTAACAAAGAACAAAACACTCATTCCCCCTTCCTGTCTTTTCTTCTGGATCGCTATTGTGTAAACCCGAGCAACGGCTGCCAGTGAGGATGAGAAGTGAAGCATTTGTCCTGTTCCTCTACAAGTTAGGGTCAAAGAGAAGGCATGCCAGCCCTTTAAACATCCATGATCCTCACCTCCTTCCTAAATGCTCTGTGGCCCACAAGGTGTTGGCAATGGATAAAAGGGAGAGGGAGGGTGGGAACTAATAAGTGGAGGAAATTTGGTTTGGCTGCAGAGATCCAATATGATTTGGTGAATTTAAAAAATTGTTGAGATTAAAAGCAATTCTTCAAAAGATGTATAACTCTAGATATTAAACTCTGAAATAAAGCTTCTTTTCCAGAGTTTTAGGAAATGGGCAAGTTGTGTTCATTTATATCTGCACTATGTGCATTTTTACATTTTTTTTTTCTACCTGTGGTAATGTTCTGTTGTGTATCTATATCCTGCTGAAAATATAATCAATAAAATATTTATTTAAAAGAAGAAATAAGATTCATGAGTGGGGCATTGTTAACAAGCACACTAATGACTGAAGCATCAGTCACTTGTGTCTCCTGAGGGAAGGAAACACTTTAGAAGCAGGCCTCCGTTCACTTTCCTAAACCTCAATCCCACAGGGGTCACAGAGCCAGAGAATGGGCTGCACTTAACTGAGCTTCACAGACCCATTCAACAAAAGTGTGAGCAAAAAGCTGTTACACATCAACCGATTTTGTTTTGCCGTTTACCCTTACACACACTCACCAGTAGGTGGCAACATGTCACTCAATTAATTCAAGCAGTTGGTTTAACTACACCAATTTATTCAGAAAAGAAAAATAATTTCCCTAAACCATGGACTTGAATATCTTTTTAGAAATGTATACTACAGTGCAAACATTTTAGACAGGTGTAAAAAAAACACTGTAATTAAAGAATGCTTACACAAATGTAAATAATGATTGTTTTATTTTTTTTACTTTTACAAAGTGAGCGAACTAAACAAAATTTTGTTCATGTTACTAACTTCTGCCTTCAAACCAGCACCAATTTTGGGCATGGAGCAACTGAACTCCACTACCAAGATAAGGCTGCTTCGATGTTTTAAAGCATTCTTTGTTTACAGAAGTTTTCTAAACTTGCCTAAAATGTGTTCACAGCGCTGTATTGCTTTTACACGGCACTACTTCATCATCTGGTCATGCCCAATTCGCAAGTGTGGTTGGCAGGTTATAAAGCATATTAGATGGGCTGTCTGATTAATGGGTCTCTGAGATGAAGGTGGTCTAGAACTCAAATCCTGTGGTTAATGGGTGGTAGGTGGGGTAGCTTGAACAACATCGATGGTTTGCTGATTGATTAGGTAGTGTGACTGGGTATGGGGCGAATCCAGACCCTGCTGGACCTATAGAAGTGAGGGCACCCAGGGGACTCCCTCCTGGGCGGCGAGAGCAAGTGACTGTCCATTTGAATTATTTATAGGTGCACCGTGTTTTAAGTTTAAGTGATGATGATGAAACAAGCATTGAAAACACCTCCCGAAACTTGCTAATCAATACTAAATACAATTGTTTTAGTTTACAGTAATTTTCTGTTTCCTAACGTGTTTGTTTTCCTGCTCTCTCTGTCTTTCTCTCTTTCAATATATGCAGCAGTTTGATTGTATAAACAGGCAGCTAGCAACAAATCCTCTCCTTCCATGCTGCTCCCTAAACACTCTCAGTCACACTCCATCTATCAAGTAGTGAATGAATGATGCATGTGAGAAAATGAGCAGTGTTTTATGCACTCCACTTTTTATGCAAACCGTACTTCCTGCTTTTTTATTAACTCACAGTTGACCCAGCCCCCTTTCTGTGAGCTTTTCAAAACTAAAGTGTGAAGGTGAGCTTTTCAAAGCTAAACTGTGAAGGCACCCTGCTTAGTCAGAGGGGTGTAGTGATGCTTTCGATTTCTACTTGCTTTGGCAAAAGGCAGTGGTTACATACACAGTGAGGACATGTCCACTGTGATCAACTCTAAACATTTCATGGAACAAAACATGACCAAGGACATATGGTTCCTCTCGGTGTGTGATAAATCAGTTCTAACCACTAAGTCTCTATGTTGCCTTCAGTATGTTTCCCGTTTATATATTGTTTAAAATAGGCACTATTGACCCCAAGTCTCTTCTTTATAGAACTAAATAGGCCTGTGCATGTGTTGGGGAATTATTATTTAGCCAGTTCAACATGCAGACGGAACACAGCTGTAGCTGATTTGAACTGTAGCCCTGACAGCTTTAATGAGATACTTTATAGCTAGCACCAATCTCCTGCCCTACTCATGCCATTAAACACTCACACATTTACATAAGCAGACCTGGCATGTTTGCACCATGGTTTAACCTCAGTGCTAGAAGCATAAAATAAATTTTAATCACAGTGAAAATTACACAAGTCAATCCACATGAAAGTAAATCCAGTAAATTGTTTAGGCATTTAAAGTGCCAGGCAACATTTGGTAGCATTTAATTTCCACAACAGTAGTTTAAGCAACAAGATGCATTCGATTCAATGTGATTAGACTTCATTCATTTCATGGAAGCAGCAACGATATACAATGTGTGTGACTCAAGCTGAAACATTCTTCAAAAAGCGTTCCTCCATTCCACTGCCGTTATCTCATTCCCTCCCTCCTCTGCGAATCTGTGCCATTCCCGGGTCAGTCTGGCCTGGGTCTCTGTGTCTGTCTGAAGTCTGGGGGCAGAGTCTGATCAGAGCCTTTCAGCAGAAGCCTCTGTTGCTTATGAAGCTAATCTGAGTGGGTCATCTCTCCCCCATTCATGGCCTTCCATTCAGACTTTCTCAGCTGCTTCATCTTCATCTTTGGCTTTTATCTAGACGTCTATTTGCCATAGCAAAACATCCATATCTGCCATTTATGAACATCATTTACGCATCCACTCAGCAGATGGAAACTTTGATACAGCTTGTAGATAATATCGTATAAAGCCATTCATAATGTCCAGTAATGTACTTTGAATTCCATTAAACTGTGCCAGCTAAAGTATAAACAAACATAAAGTGCATTAAGATTCTCTCATTCATAGTGACTGCTTAATGCACACTGACGCATAAAAATGATGAGGATGCTTTCTGATGTTTATATGATGAGTTTGGACTGCCAACCAGTGCTCCCAATCAAACTATTAAGCCCACACCAGTATTTAAACCAGTCCTACCTTTTCCTCTGTTCACTGTAGTTGCCAATCAATTACATGGCTCTTCCCAGTTTTTGGATTAGAAATTGAATTTTGTTCATTGTATACTTTAAAAACCATTAAAAGTGTTTGTGTAAATAGTCATTTCTGAGGAAATTATTTTGAAAATAGGTAAAAATCATTCTGCAGCCATCCATCTGGGGGTGATCACCGCGGTTTGGCTTAGATTCACTGGCAATGTGAGACACACTTGGTTTGAATCCTGAAGCAGTAATCATTTTCCAATCTTCCCCCTCTCTCTACCTGCTTCTCTTCCTGTCGAAATGCTTAAAAAAATTAATCTTAAAAAAATAAATGAAAACACAGCAATTAAATCTCAGTAGGGTTTTTTGTTTCAAGCTTGAGTTCAACTAAAATATAATCTAAACTTAACCAAATGATTTCTGGCGTGTTTTCACTGCCGAGAAGAGCAAGCAGATGGTCAATGTGGAGCTCCATCATCTCTGCTCCACCCACAGTCACTTCTGAGGATGTGCAGCTTCCCGTTCTCTGTCTCCAGTCCATTGCAGCGATGCAAATTGATACAACAGAAAAAAATGGTAAAGTCTGGTGCAAACAAAACTTTGTAAAAGCTAATTTTGACATTGATGGGCATGTTTTTGCAGTAAATTTTTATGCATTAAAATAATTCTTTATGTGTTAATTTCAATACTGACTTAGAGTGTTTTTGGTCCTACTCAGAATTTGTGACAAAATGACTCTGGAGTTTGAAATGAACACTACTCAACAATGAACAGTGTTTATAGTTTAAAAATAAAGAAAATGAACAATAAATTGTGATACCTCAACATGACACAAGAGAAATCAACATTAGTTAGGCTCATGCTTTCACTGTCTTAGAGGTTTTTTTTTGTATTATTGAACATGTTTCAATCTAGGGAGACTATTTAAACCCAATTTAGAGTTATAACACCATAAAATACCTGATAAATAACTCCAGCAAGGATCAATATATCACTTTATAGACTGTTTAAAACCTGGTTACAAGTTTTCATAAAATGTGTTCTATATTACAATGCCTTCAATTTGTATATACGCTCAAAGACGCTGTACAATTTTTAGAGTATTATTAATTTACTTCACATTGACACACTGGTGGTGACAGAATGTGGCTGCAATTCTGTGCTTACTGTCTCCTCCCTACAACCAAACACACTAGTCTCCCACAAAGTTTTAAAGTGGCTCGCCCCAAGGCTACAACAGCAGAATGGACCTGGTGGGTATCGAACCAACAGCCTTCTGGTTGTAGGACGACCAATTCCACCAATAATAATATATATATGGACAAACAGCCTAACTGTGCATTAAAATCCCCATTTTCAAAATAATGTATATGTGGACAGAGCTTTGGTCCACTGTTTTTTGCCCCACCAATGTCTCCCCTTTGCACAACTTCAGCAGCTTTTACACAAACATAAAGCTCTCATTCTCCAAGGGGTGGTAAACACGCATTTTTCTGGTCACGATTGTGAATTCAAGAAATATGTTCTTGTCTCACATTAGCTCTGTTGTTAATTTGAAAGGACATTAATCAATGTAAATTACTGCAATAAACCACAATAGCAAGACAAATCGACAGATGCCGAATGAAGCTTTTCAAATCTGAAGGGTTCAGCAGATGCTTTATGAGGAGGAGCATGTTGAGTGAATGGACTATTCTGTATGCAAGTGTGTGTGTGTGTTCAGTTCAGTGGACACGTCCTTTGGCCTCATTAGATGGTTAACTCAGTGTTCATTCAGGTGTAGTGTGAGTGAGGAGTGTGTGTGTGAGTGTGTGTTCAGTGTAGTTCAGTGGACACGTCCTTTGGCCCCATTAGATGGTTAGCACACTGCTCATTCAGCCGTGTGAAACAGGACACACACAAGAAATCTGAACGAAGCAGGCAGACTTGCTCATTTATGTGCACTGCAAACACATGCTTGCACACAGTGGTTATCGAAATAAAGAGAAGCCAAGAGTCGGCGCCAAAAAAGACAATGAATGCGATAAATAATGCTTCTTCCTCTCACAGCAATATACTTTCTATCTTCTTCACGTCCTCCTGTCTCCTCTTGTCTATATTAATAGCTTGTGACATTTCAGACAGTTACGCTTTGCTAATTATTGTTTTGTTACGGTCTTCTGCAGAACAATTGCAATATTGTTCAGAGGAAAGATCTGAAATTCAAGCACATATCTCCGTCACTCTTTTTAGTCTTCTTCATCTACTGCAGCATTGATCAGAATTTTCTAGAATTTTCCCTTTTATTCCTAATGTTTGTTCTTTCACTGAAGTGTTGTGAAAGCAGCTGTGGAAACTACTACAAATGGGTTTGAGGTTTTATGGTTACAACGTGAAATTTAAAGGGTTTTGGGATGCCAGCTTGAGTGTGTGCACCAACATAAAAAAAGGTTTTACCTGCTGCATTTAAGACTGGATGACCAATGGGACTGGTATTGTTCACACCAGGAGCGTATGAACTTATTGGAAGCACATGTATGATTGTGGCTCTCATACTCAAATGTGTGAGCACACATTTCGAATGTCAATCACTACTGACCAGCAAACTTCAAATTAGAAGAGTAAAGAGCTTCATGGAATGAGAAGTGGCATCCAAGGGAACATCACCAGATGCAAAGCAAAGCTTGGGATGGGTAAACCATGCAGGCACTGGACTCTAAAGAATCCGGGGCATGATTCTAGAATTGCTTCTACATTTGTGAATATGATGGACAATACAATGGGCAATGGGTCAAAATTTGGAGAAGGGGAGATTATGTTTTGGGTTGACTTCTGCAATGACTGCAATTCATTGACTGGCCACTTGAGGCTTGTCCCTGTAGTAGTGAGCAATTCACACTGACACGAGAATTAAACTGCTCAACTTCAGAACAGTAATGTTTAAACCTGGTAAAAAGCTTTTGTAGTAGTACTTAATTATTACTGCTTTAAGTTATATCAATCCTTTCATTGCAAGACACTCAGGCATCTTTGCTATGCTCATGTCCTGATTTGTAAAATCTTTGCTCGTATACCATTCACGTCCAGTTCCAGCCTCTAGGTGGCACATGTTTTTCCTTCTGGTTCCAATGACAATGATTTCTAAATGATTCAACAGAAAAGACTTTTCTCTACCATTTAAGATAATTGAATAATTGTGAATAATTGAATAATCCCCTTAATTGTGAATGTGTGAGTGAATGTTGCCCTGCAATGGACTGCTGACCTGTCCAGGGAGTACCCCCGCCTCTCACTCAATGTGTGCTGGAGATAGGCACCGGCAGACCCCAGTGACAAGAAAGCTATTAAGCGGGCGGGAAAATGAATGAATAGTTATTTTAAGTCTCTTGAAGACCATAAAGCAGAGTGTTGAAACTATTTTTGCATACCATCAAGAAATGGTCCAGCCCAACTATATCACTTCCTCTCTCAACTTTCCTGTCACATAAAATCAGCATTTATAGAACAAATAAATATTTAAAAAAGATTACAGAAAAAAAAAAAACATTAAGAAATTAAGATAGACTGGTGACCTAGCCCATCGCCCAAGGTACCCCCATGACCAACATAGGGAACAAGTAGTTAAAGAAAATGAATGAATTAAATTGTTCCTCAAACTTAAAAATTATTTTATTGATGATTTAATGATACCAATTTCATCATCTCATTTATCACTTTGTCATTATTAAAGCATACTACATTTAGGAAATACATTTTCCTTTATCTTTGTTTTCAAGTCTCTTTTTGGATGGAAGTTATTTTTTTTTCTCCAATTGATCATGGTTTTCCTCTGGGGTCGTTCTCTTGCCACTCATATAAAAGCATGCCCCAGGTTAATGGATGACCAAGGCCATGTCCACATGTACCCGGGGTTTTTTTTTCACACCATGCACAAAAAACCTATAAATGCTGTTAACAATAAGGTTTTAGATTATAAATTGGTAATTGGCTAACCACCCACCCCCCACCACCCAGCCTCCAAATACACCGCAAAGCAACTTTGCACAAATTTGAAAAAATGACTCAATGAAAAAGTCCCAAATTCCATTAACAGAAATGAACTCAGGTCTAAAGAAACTGAACTTCTCGCTTAAGATAGAATTCCTTTTATTGATTTTGCATTAGCATCTTATCTGTATTTAAAGTCTGCACCTGAGTAAGGGTCTTTCCCACAGCGACTGCTGTCTTTTTCCCACAGACATCCGCAAACACTGAATTCAGACAGTCGCAGATATCTCTGAGCCAGCCATGCCTGCCCTCAAAGTGTTTGAGTGTTTGAAGCTTGTGCGCTGAAAGGTCGCTGGCTAATCAAGATGTCTCTGTTCTTAAAGGGTTAAAATAAAACTGAATTGCCTTATTCCCAATTGCCTTTTAATCCCAATGTCTGTTAACATTTAAAACATGTCTTGTCTTGTTTAATTGCACTCAAAAAATACACACAAATGCAATTATTAAGACATATTTAGGTCATCATAAATGAGAAACATTGTTCGGCAAAATAAAGTTTTATTGTCAATTGTAGTACGAATGTAAATGCTTTTGGGACCTCATTGCTTCCATATTCACCCAAAAGCTGCATAACATGAGTTTAAACAGTACAAACTTTACATTCTGAATCAGCTTAGCTGTAGCCAACGACGGTTTTCATGAAGGGGTTTTGCACAACAATGTTTGGTCAAACTGTGTTGGTATTTCATCTTGTGAAAATTTGTTTTTTACATTTTTGGGTTACACCAAAATTGAGATTGAGACCCACCTACAGGATGGGTAACGTGATTTTAAATTAACCATATATTTTTATGACTCATCTCATTACTAGCAAATGTACAAGAATAGGTTTTTTGTGTCCTCTGTGTGACTCTAGTGTAGGTCACTGACCAGTCACAGGAACCTAATACTCAGTTCTGTACCAAGAATTTCTACAGTTCTTTCCCTCCATCTCTCTCTCTCCCTCTCTCTCTCTCTCTCTCTCTCTCTCTCTCTCCTCATGTGTCTCTCTGTGTGTGTAGCCCCACAGCTGTCATCACTTCATTGTGTCACCAATTACCCATAATTACTCCTGGCAGCCCAGGTTCCATTCAGCTATGAACACAAAGCCCACCAAACATTTATCCAGTTACTGAGGATGTGAGTGGGCTTCGTTTACTGTTTTACACATTGTTCAGTATGGGCTCCTGAAACACCAATGGATTACCAATAGTGCTATAAAGGGTTTAATGGGAACAAAATATAAACATAAAAAAATCATGAATGTTACTTATGTAAATAAAGAAACTACACCAGATCTTGATAATGTGGCACTCACATGTAATGCTATGTTTCAACAGGGTAATTTTACTAGGCTCTCTTACATTTTATTAAAGCAAACATCAAAAAAAGCACAGATTTCAAAATTGTTTCCCCGGCATGGCATCGAACCCCCCGTTTCTCCACAATCACCTGAGCCACGGCTCCTATAAACCCAGGTGAGTGTGAGCTCACTACTGACTCTGATGAGGGAAAACACAACACTATTCTATAATCCTCATAACAATAGTGTATTTATGACTTGTAAAATGTATTATTTGGGCATGCAGAGAATAAAAATATACATTATCAACAGGCCATGATGAACAATGTGGCTTAAGTTTATATATATATATATATATATATATATATATTCAAAGGTCCAAAAGTTATATTGACACAAGCTCAAAGGTCAATATGAGTATAAAATTGTGTTTAAATTAATTTATTTGTGATTTAAACAATGTTTGACAGCTCTCACTAGATTAATTTCGACATTCAGATGTGTTCAAAACAAATGCAAAACAAATGGCATAAAAAACTGTCATTTTGACTTCGTGAACGTTTTGCTTGATGACTCCTTTTAATATTTTAGCTGCTGAATGTTTGTCGCACTCACCTCACCTGATCGAGATGGACTTTCATATTTTCCTGGACAGTAAGTACATGAACACTGTTTTTTTTCTTCCTTAAGTGACACATTCCACATCTTCCTTGATTAAACGATTATTTTAGTAAATTGCTTTTTTCGTCACAACCCTAGGCTTTTTTTAATTTAAATATTTGTACACCTTTATACACCTATGCATCTAATACAACAGCATAGACGGAAAAATAAACAGGTTTCCATTCAAAAGCGGTTTTCTTTTCAGTTTATTTGGACCCAATAAATGAATTAAAAACTTGTGTACTCCGGTTTTGATAATAATCAACATGTGACCCTGCGCTGTTTTCAAATCTTTCAAGCGAGGTCTATGTTGTGAGACTCAATTTTAGAACATGGAAAAAGTGCTATTCTGTCTAAAATCATGCCGCGTGAAATCGTCTGCTGTTGATGTCTTGTGCTGTTTAAATTCAGCAACGGCTGGATGCTTCTCCAGACAGCCTCTTGAGTGTCTTCTCTTCTTCTACCCCTCTGGGAGTTTTGTTCTCGAACGCTGCCTATTGCTGCCTTTCCCGGCTGAAGAGACATGACCAAACGAGACAATCACAGCGTTTGATGTACACTGTGAAGAAAAAAACTTTTCTTGAAAAGTTTCTTGAAAAATAATGCAGTGTTTTTTTTTCCAACTGGTGTGTACAGTTACATTTGCGCCTATGTAATTAATAGTAAAAATTAATTAAAGTAATAAATTAAGACTAAGACTGAATACAGCCCCTGTATAAAAAGTGCATAGGTTTGTAAAGGCCTCTAAAAAAATGTTTGGAGTATTACATTTTGTCATTTTTGCTGCAAAAATCTCAAAAACTGAGAAACAGTTTTATGTTTTATGAGAAAAAATTAAAAAATCATAAATCCCGCAAAAAAAGTGTCAAAATAATGTGAAAATTGAATAAAAAAAAAAAAACAGGTGGACCTCTCTTACACACTGTTCCAAACACTTTTGTACCAGAACTTCACAGAAAATCACTAGCCATATCACATATATTGTACTTCCAAGAATTATGCCTTCTTTTCATCACTTGATGACACTATAAAATAAACTGAAAGACATTTCTTTAAAAATGCCAGTGTGCTTGGCACACACTCCAGTGCGTGCAGAGACTTCTAAGGGTTAATAATCCCAAACAGAGAAGGCTAATTTATGAGCTGTTTGAAAGATTGAGTTCACAATTAGCAACTCCATCCAAAGAGTTGTCCCTTTTTATCCAGGGGTCATTGGAAATGGCAATGTGATGCAAAATTAAGGTTGCCCTATGGATCTGTTTCTTTGGCCAGTGTGAGGTTGACTCCCCTTCAGAAAAACTAGCTTAATAACATTAAGAAACAATAACTTAAGTTAAATAATATTAACCTACCAATTGCTGAGTTGTGTAATGAAACAATGCACCCATACTCACAAATAACAGCAGGGAAATTTCGTAATAATGTCCACTTTATTGTCAAAGGTATTCATTCATCTCCCTTGAGTGACATCTTATTCTTAGTTCAACAGCCACATGTATAAAATCTGAATATGAGGGGTAGGCACAGTGAACATGAGAGAAAGATAGAGAGAATGAATGACACTTCCTGAAAAAAGCCAGATTCTTCCTCTCCTTTAATTATGCAATTCTTCTCCACCACAACCTATTCCCCGGTTCATTTTCGAAACAATTTTTCTACCTCAATTTCGAGTGACATTTTAAAACTGTAGCGTGCTCCCAAATTAAGGGTTAGACTGAAAGCTGTTTCTGATTTAGAACATAAAGAACTAAAGAACACAGAGACCGACTGCTGCTACCACTGCAATGCTAACTGTTACCAGCTGTTAGTGCATGCATGTGTGTTGGTGAAGCCCTCTTTCAGAGTTCCCCCTCCTTCCATCCGTGTCCCGCTGGTTCTTACCCTCTCTAAATGCTCCATAAAGCCTGTGCACATGAGAGGAACTGACTTAACAAGGTGCGAGGCCTGGTCCTGACCAATCCCAGGTCACAAATTGAAGCTTCACTCCCACACACCATTTCTGATTGGTTGTCTGTGATGCCCAGATGTTGCCTTTTTAATGATTTTTTAAACCATTAACGTGATAGTTGTTTATGGCTTTGAAATGCTGGAATGCCGTGCTGAAGGGGTGGAGTTTGAGGGGTAAAAAAAAGGAATGATCTGGTTTTAAACCAAGTGACCCCAGTTTAGTTTGCCTATAGCCTGCAAGTTATTGTCAAAGTTTGTGCATAATTAGCCAAACATTGTAGTGCTTTCTAAAGGAACACAATATTGTAGTAGGATTTTGGTATTTGGCAATTCACCAGAACTTGCTATAGCACATCTAGCATAGCTTAGCATACAGTACCATTTCATTCATAAATGATAAACGAGTTTCCGTATTAAGATCTATTAAGTGGAAAAGATTAGTTCTTTGTTAGTTCTGTTCTGCCATTTGACAGATAAAAACAAATATTCATAGTTTACTCATTACACAAATAATCTTAGTTTATTGTTAAATACATCGAAATGTGGGATGGTGGGAACATTTCAGGTCAAAGAGTGCAAACCTCAGTCTGGTCCCCCAAAATAATGTGTGTTTGTGTGTGGCTCGAGCGCCCCTTATCCATCTATGTCTTCCTGTAGGGAGTAGAATGGTATCTTGTAGCTAAAGGTCAGGGGATCTGGTCTAACTCAAACCCTGGCATTACTCTGCTGCTTTCTTCTATGGATACAAAAGCAAAGATAAAAACATAAGACTTATAAAACGATTCTAACAACTTTTACTTTTTTTTTTTTTTTTTTACAAAAACAAGCCACAAATTATAGCATGAAAATTCATGATTCACAATTCAGAGAAACAATACCTGGCACAAAATGCTGATCTGTTGTGTTTAGTTAGATAATTGATTTAAAATGAGTGACCATAGAACTAACCACAGTTTTTGGATGATTCCTAATGGCACGTTATGTTTATATATTAGATTATATTACATTTTTCTACTAATGTTTCTCTGCCTAGAGCCAGCCCCCATGACAAAAACTTCACGGCAACCTCCAAAATGGCATACATGTATCACAATGACTGTGAATGGTGAGGTGGCATCTATATTTTTACAGTCTTTGTTTAAAAGCATTTATGTTTATATCCCCTGGGCCACCTTACGTAAGGGGCTGTTTTCAACCTTCTTCCCTCACAAATGTCACAACCACCATCCCAGCATTAACAGTTCTGTGCTAAATGACCATAAAACTGCTAAACAATGCATTGACAGCCGTTAAAGTTGTATACTGTGGCTCCTTTACATGTCTTTGATTTTATTTGCCATTCATGTTGAGAGGGGAACGGATGAAAAGATAGGAACTGGGAAGGAGAAAAATTTCAGCAGCTGCTCTGAACTGATTAGTCAACATTTGTAGAAGAGGGTAATTTGGGTGGTGAGAAGTTTCTTCAGGAACTTGAAGGACTCTATGCCTCCCCATGCTTGTCCCAACTGCTGTAATCTAAGCAGGACATGAGTACAGGTGCCTATCATGGCAGCCGGAAAAATGGAAGCTGTATTATATCTATATGTGCTTAGCTGCAATGGCATTTTTAACCCTGCTCCACACTGCCCTCTGCAAAGGATAGGGCGGAGGGGCCCTTTTTTGAGCTGTCTGTCCAAATGTACACCCATTTCTCTGTTCTTCCTAGATGATGCAGAGAATGGCAGCCATGGTCAGATTCTCTTCAGCGTCTGTCTTTAATGTACCTAAACTGGAGAGCATCCCTTGTACCATAACAAATTCCTTGTGTGTGTGCAAATGCACACTGGGCAAAAAACTGAATAAACTGATTTTCTGATTCTGATTATGATTGAAGCATAGATTTCTTGAATGTTTGGGGTTGGTTCCATGAACGTTTCGGAAATGGAGTTAATGATTTGGTCAGGAATAATAGTGTACTCAATGCTGAGAAACACAGGCAGATACTTATCCATCATGCAATACCATCAGGGAGGCACACGACTGAAACCAAAGATACAACCAAAATCATTAAGAACATGAAACGGCCTCCTGATCTCAACATCATCAGGAGTGTCTGGGATTACATGAATAGACTAAAGGATGTGTGAAAGTCTTCATCTACAGAAGATCTGTGGTAAATTCTCCAAACAAGTTCAAAAACTGTGCAAACTGGACATAGAAACAACTGGGTATGGGTCACACCAAATATGGATTTTATTTAGATGAAAGTAAGTAATCTAATGTATAAAACCCCTCACAGTTTTTTTCAGTGCTCTGATTGATCAGTCTTAGCCCGTTTGTGAACATGTTTGTCCAGAAATTTCCAGACCTTGATCACCTCTATACCTGGAACTTCTGCAGTAACATAAACACAAGTTTTTATTTTATATTTGATTGAAACAAAATTACCCTAAAACATTCCTGGAAATAGTGCTGGTCGTCAACTCATAAAAAAAATGGGTTTTGACACACTGAAAGGGTTGTCACTATATAATCATGTCAATTATTCGAACAATATCTAAACCGCTTGTGTCAAAGATTGCATTATGTGGATGAGACAGCCCTGCAGGTGTGTACAGGATTGTTTCCGGCAGTTTTGAGCAAAATATCTGTGCCATTGTGTCACCTAAGTGCTAGTGAGCTCATCAAAACAATGACCAACAGACATGGAGGCGTCAAACTGTCCTGTAGATAAGGCGTAGTCTACCTGTTATTACCCACGCTCAGTGTAGGTGTGTTTGTGGGGAAATCCCTCTCATCATGCCGTCAACTCGGATGCAGTGTTAATAACACCGAACATGAATAAACAAGCAGTGAGCAATATTTTAATAATCGCCTCCTCCAAACTCTTTATGTTCAGTCCACTGCCATGTTTTAAGTTTAGTTTAAATTACTTTACAGCAGCCATTTTAAAGTTAAATCACTGTTTAACGCTTTTGTGTTGGTCGTGGCTGATTTTTGCTCTTTAATGGACAAACTCCATTATTTTCAATATGAAAAATTATTGTGGTCTGGATTTCTGTTGTACTTTTATACCAGTCTTGGAGATGTCAAACATAAGTGACATCATAGTCATTGGTGTATTTTTCGTTTTTGTCTGGCACCATCTCCCTCAATTATTGTTCTTGGCTGTTTTTGTCCCATTGACTTCCATTATGACAAGGTAAAGAGGTAAGAGGTAAAATTTTTGATTTTTACTGTTGATCACTAATTTGAACCATTACCCTTACCTTATAGTTTCAGACTGTTATATGCAGTTCAATGTCAATGTTGTTACTGATGTTTTACATGTGTGAGCCGATTAATAAAATGTAAAAATTAATCCAGACCACAATCGTTTTTCATTTTTAAAATAAGTCTTTTTTAGTGACATCATGTAAGATCTTGGCAATGAAAATGTGAAATTCTGGATTTTGTTTTTTTAAATATGTAGTCGTTTGGATTAGAGCTGAGGTAGATAAAGACATGTATGCAAAAAATGTTGATCTGAAAGACCAAAAATATGTGCATACAGAAAAACAGAGAAAAGATTTGCCAAATTTGTCAAAATTAGCCTGAAGTGGCTGAAAACATCCCCAAGGGATAAATTATGAGTTTAATATTCCACCATCCTTACTTCAAAACTATTTAAAATTTAGATTATTTTGTCATGTTAACCTTTTACATCAAAAAGTAATTGTGTATTAAATATTAATTAAATTGAATGAGCCTTTGAGTTTTCTTCACATAAGCCCCCCTCATTGGAATGTTGAATATTGGTAATGTGCCAAAAATGTGTAAGTGTAGGTGTATATCTTCTGGAAGAGTAATCTGGTTCAGCTTTTATCCGCCTCTAATGACATACCTTACACATTTTATGCTTCCATTCATAAAAAAAAACGTTCTCATTTGAATTTGAGTAAACTGGAGCTTACAACTTTTCACAATTCATCTCGCAAACCAATTATAATGTGCTTTAGTTTAAATCTATTACAACGTCTCATACAATTTCGCACAAAATCAAAAATTATATTGTAGAAAACATAGAACTTTTGAGTTTGACCTCAAAACCCAACAATAAATTGTAATTGTTTGGCTTGAAAGTCATTCTACAGATATAAGCTCTAAACATTACAATAGGTTCACTCTTAGAACATTTTTATGTTTCTTTAAAAGCATCTAAAGAAAGACCATGTTTAGCCCACAGCTAAATGTCAGAGAAGCCCAGTGGCACCGGTTGTATCATTGTTATCAGAAAGACTTTAATAAAAGGTGGGAGAAAGGGCAACTCTAAAGACAGTTTTCTATGGAGTAGATAAAAAGGGCCCGCCAGGAATGCCTGCTGCGCCCTATCCTTTAATTTAGTCTTTCTGCAACATAATGACAGCCTGACTCCTTACAGTTATTACCTGAGCTCACGAGACAGGGAGAAACACATGTGTGTGTGTGTGTGCGTGTGTGTTCATTGGTGCCAGTGCTCTAGACTGACCTGAGGGCACTCATTAGCCATCCAGAGACATTAGCGTGTAGCCTCTGTGTCTCTGTCTATCCTGTGAAACTGGTTCAGCACACAAACAGCAACTGGGCAGTACAGCAGATAACAACTTAACCTCTGTCTTTGTGTCTTATCTAGTCATGGTCCAGGGGTTTTACAACTTTAATTTTTCCCTTTTTGTTTAAATATTTAACAATTCTGAATCATCTATAAGAATTATTGCTTTTTTTGCAATTTCCCGTTTATTGCTATTTTTGCTTTAATTTGGTGAATATTATGTAATAGCTTATAAGCAAATGAGCATAAAACCTAATGCAAGTTCTAAGTCACCGAAAAAGTTTTGTGGTGTATGACTTTAATATGTAAAATAGCAAATGTGTGCTGTAAAGTGCTGCAATTTTGTACAAAATGTAAAAAAGCTGCTACCAAACCAACAGGTGGCAGTCAAAACAAACGCTGATTGACCAATTAGTCGCCTTGTCTTTGTAAACCAAGAAGACACTGAACAGTCACGACACCCAGTTTTCACTATCTGCACATCAACGCTGTACCTAGTGTTTTCAAAACAACGCACATTAGCCATTCTTACATGCATATGTAACCATGCAGAAAAATCCCAGTTTTCATAATTACCAGGTATGTGAGGATAGGCCCGGAGTAAGATGATTCATATAAGTTGTGAACTTTTAAAGATTGATCTCTTCTAGACAAAGAGATTGTGTTTGCTATCATTGTCGTAGCACCTGAATTCTCTCATAATGTCTAATGTTAATCAAGATCATAAAATATAATCTGAACTGACTTTTGATGATGAAATTCAGGAGCAGAGGCAAACCCCCTGGGGTTTCTGGTATGGAGGATCACTGGGATAAGATCCTTCGTTGAGTCTAGAGTCTCTACCTTGACAGTTTGCCTGGTACGCATTCCATGCTTGACACATACGCCTTGCACCACCAGGTTAATTACTGGGGTACTGAATTAGTGAATTGGTCATCAGTGTTTGGGTTGTACATATTAACATAAAATGTGAATGCATTTACACTGATGACCAATTCAGTACGCCAGTAATTAACCTGGTGGTGCACGGCGTATTTGTCAAGCATGGAAGTACTATTTAGATTTGCCTCGACACAGTTGTTTGTAACTTATATCTAGAAATTTTACTATTTTTAGATTTTTTTTATCAGAATAAAATTGGAGTGTAGTTTACGTGGAACAAATCAAGCATTCATATATGCACCTCTCAATCAGTATGAATGAACTCATCACTCATATTATAAAATATTTGGAAGTTGTAGCTGTGTGGTTGATGTGAATGAAAGCTCTCTTAAATTATGTACCTCAGATGAATTCAAGCCGGTTTATCATGTTCCCTCTGGCAGACAGAGGAGTAGACTCTGGCTGTCTGGGAACTGGGTTATTTTTTAAAAGTGACACTGACCTGTAGAACTCTGGACAACCACCCATTTCTATTTACCTACAAAATTGATATTCTCAAGAGAACAATTGTGCATTAAACAAATATGTGAAAAATATAAGGTAAGAGTAGGGAAACATTATCTATTCTAGAAAGAAAGAATGGGTTGCTCAAATAAATTACCTATTTAAAAAGATTTTTGTAGCCATGCTTAATATACTTTTTAGTACAACCCGGGTTTATTTGTTTTACAACTATTTTTTCAATCATATTAGGCAATAATTCCACAACAAACCTGAAATTGAGCAAAAGAATTTAATTTCAGAGTGTTCAACTTTGTAATTTTTTTTTACAGCAAAAATCTCAAAAATTGAGAATGAGCAGTTTTAATGTTTTGTAACAAAAATCTAAAGTGTTACAATATAAAACATTTATAATTCCTCCAAAACCACAAAGACACAGTTTCATCCAAACAATGAAAAATACAAGCCTTCTCACAGGTCTTGTACTTCCAATGGTTATCCTTTTTTTCAGCCCTAGATGGCCCTAATGGCTCCGATTTGGGGTCTTTTCTCACACTTTCCCTTGCAAACTATGTGTGACAACTCTTGTGTTTGTTTAAAACCAAAATCATCCAAACTAATAACCGTTTTGAAACCTACACATTATATTTGAAAGCAAAACTAAACAACTTTATTAATTAACTAACCTACTTAATTAATTACAGGGTTAAGTCATATTATTCTAACACAATAGATACCTTCAGTAAGATTTAATTTCATTATAAGTGCCACAAATAAAAATAAACCCATGTGAATATGAACCACATTGTAAAGGTAAAAAGTTTTTTAATAATGCAAAATAAACAAATGCTTTAAATGCATTTCTAAAATCTAAAAGTTATCATCTTTAGAATGTCAGTAAGAGGCAGAGTGAGTCTTTGAATCAAATTTTCTTTAAAGGAATTGAATCATTGAACCTATTAGTAACCATTTAAGTGAGCAGTGTTCTCCACATTATCTGTTTTACTTGTACTTTTGTGTCATTGATATAGCTGTAACAATATAATCAAGATACAAAACATTTACTGGTAGCTTCGCTTCATGAAAAAACCTTTTATCAGAAATAAAGCGGGGGCTGATAAAACAAAGTATGTTTTTAAACATCTTCCTCTTTAATGATGAATTATCTGAATTCTCTGACTTCATGACTAACTTTCAAATGTATTTTAACTAGGAACTGAACATCTTTGCCTGAACCCGACAAGGTTTGTCGGGACCCAATGAATCGGGTTGGGTTCGAACTCAATATATATACTTGTTCACGGGCTCTGTGGTGTGAGGTCATGTGATGTGCTTAAATTGCTGGGAGATACGCGAAAATGGATGCAGAGGATGTGAAACAGAGGCTCGTCTCTGGAGATTACCTTTTGTATAAATATGTTTATGCCATGGTCTATCTGAATACTGGATCTGGCAGGTATTGATTTCGCATAACCACATTGGTAGTTCGGTTCAGTTTGTTCACTTATGTATTCAGACCAGATATTACACTCAAAAAAAAAAGTTGTTGGATGAACTTAATTAAATTAAGGTAAATTTTTCCACGAAATTATATTATGTACATCCAATTAAACTTAATTTGTAGAATGGATTAATTTTATTCTTGTTGCGTGAATTAATTTTGCTTAGGAATTTTGAACAAAAATAATTTATTTCAGTCCTAAAAAAATATCTTTTGCAATGCCCAATAAAAACATTTTTGTCAGGTTAACTAGATTTAATCTTTCTATGCCTACAACATAAAATAATGCTATATTAAAAAGAGTTCATTTAGTCACGCCTACTATATATATAACAATGCCATTTCAATTACATACATTTTTGTCCTGCCAACTAAATAAAATTTACAACAGCAAAATAATTTCTTCCAAGTTGACCAAGTTAGAGACAGTTACTTAAATAACAAACTACTTTTACATATTTAGCATGCCCATAGAAATGACTTATGCAGGTCTACATGTGACATGCAATGCTATAACAAATTACAAGTTGCTACAAGTAAGGAGAAACACTTAACTATGAGAAATGACAAATTTACAAAAAGAATCTGACACCTGCTTAGTGAAATAACTGTAAACATGTTTAATTAAACTTCAAAGACACATCCTGATCAGAAGTTGTTTACATGTAAACATGTTTAATTGAATATAAGTAGCATTCAACCTAAACTGTTACAAAGACAAAAAAGTCCAGTTTATAAAAGTGAAAAATTTGTAAACATGTTTAAATGAACATAAGTAACATTCAACCTAAACAAAACAAAAAAATGTCCTCTTCAGAACAATGTGGACTTAATTCTGAGACAGCTTAAGCATTTAAACAAAGAGCTACAAACCACATGTGAATGTGATTCTGAAAAATCAATCTGCACCCGACCCTCTGTTGATGACGCATATCCGGTTAAGACGAACGAAAAGATATTATGTAGACTCAATTAAAAAAAATGTGTAAACCTGCTTTTGTTAAAATTGTGTTGACTTAATTTAATAAAATTAAGCTGGGACTACTTTTTTCAAGAATTATGTTGAGTGGCCTCATTTAAATTAAGTTAGCTGAACAATGCGCAAGAATCGTTTTTTTAAATGTATTTATAACTTGATTTTGTTTATATTGGCAAGTGACCATTGCATAAAAGGCAATCAACTTTCAGCCACAGTTTCTGTATTATTCGAACTTGGCGGAGGCTTCACATCGGGTGGTTCTTTGGCTTCCACCTTGTGCGTATCATACAGTAGAAACCATGCTCAAAGTTCATTATCCCTCATATAAATAGCTAACTATGAAATTGTGTTGTGTTTGCATGCATTCATTTGAAAAATCTCTGGCTCGGGTGGGGCAGAGTCAAACTTCTTAGGCCTGATTACAGACTTTAAAGGACAGTTTAAAAATTGAATCAGTTTCATTAAAATAGGTTTGTATTATTATTATTATTATTATTATTATTATTTCATTGATAGATGTGATGCATTTCAAATCTATTGTGACCATAATTTTGTGATGTGTGTCGTACAGTGTGTTTCTTTACACCCCTAATCATTAAAATATTATAAAGACATTGTGAAAACATTTCTACTTCAAATTAAATCAAAATGTTCTTCAAGTTTTATCTGCAGTTCAAAGCCATGTTGTCTATCACCTTTGATCCCTCTTAAGCAACTTTTTGCTCAAACAAATCCATCATAATATTTTACTGTAAAAGTCTTAAATAAAAAAAGGACAGTAGGTTCATATTCATAGATCGGGATCATAAACATTTGATTTCCATTATGTTTTCTGAGTTTCTGGTTAAAATTGAAGAAAAAAGTGCCAAACATCAATGAATATTACATCCATATGTTCTGCCAACATAAGAGATGGAATCTATAGCCTGACCATGCAAAGATGGAGATGAATTGAATTAGACCCATTGGTAGGATTGCAAAGCCCCTTCAAACACAGAGGAAGTTCCCAAGACAGGAGAAAATGGCCTTTAAAACATCATCCAAAAAAGCTCTCAATGGTTATGACTTATGGAGATGCTGCTTATGTTGTGCATGTTACTGTACTGAATGAGACTGTGCAGGACAAAATGCTTTGCTAAGATGGTTTTAATAGAAAAAAGATACACAATACAAAAAAAAAAAAAACCTGCAGCCTGGATCCAGACGGGTGAAGGTTTCCCAAATATATAGTTTTGTTCCTCGCTGATTTTTTTTATTGTTTTGTTTCTCGCTGGGGGAACTCATACTATTATAAAAGTTGCACAAGAATGGTTTCGGAAAAAGTATGTTGTTAAAGATTTAAAAGTACACTATGCAAGATTTTTGCAATTTAAAAAAAAGGTGAAAATATTTCCTCATTCTGCAGTGAAGTAAAAGATATTATAGTGTACTTATGGTTACTGGTGATTCATATCTGCATCATGTGATAGCTCTGAGTTTGTGGCGTGAAGGTATTCATCTTCTATTATAGAATTTCTGTAATAGGTTTATGACTTCAACATGACCCTAATGCGCATTGTTTCATTCGAGATGCATTCTTTTTTGAAAAATGTTCAAATAAAGATCTGTTATGATCTTTTAAAACATGAATACTGTGTCACCTAGTGGTAATAAAGTTACAGATTACCAGAGCTGGAAACAGAGAAAGTTCACTGGTTTTAGATGTGATTTTTTTTTTTCAATTACTTTAGACAATAATTACACAACAAACCTCAAATTGTACAAATAATACACTTTCAGAGTATTGGATTTTGTCATTTTTTTACTGCAAAAAAATAAAAAAAATAAAAAATTGAGAACGAACAGTTTTTATGTTAAATAATCAAAAAGTGTTTAGACTAAATAAACATTAATAAATCCCCCAAAACCACAAAGACAAGGTTATACACTGTTCCAAAAAACAAAACTTTTGAAAAACCCAAGCCATCTCACAGGTCTTGTACTTCCAATGGTTATCCCTTCTCACCACTATGGCATTTATGGCACCAATTTGGGCCCTTTTCTCACACTGTAATTTGAATTACCTTGCAACTTATGTGTCACTACTCTTGTGTTGTTTGTTTAAAGCCATAATTATCAAAACTAATAACCTTTTTGAAACCACACTTTATTTGAAATCAATATTTGAACTTAATTTAAATATTAAATAGTTTGGTTGTGTTATTCCTATTTTATTATCTACAGGGTTAAGACGAATTAAGTTTAAAATTGAACTGCATACATTATTCTAACACAAAAGATACCTTTAGTAAGATTTAATTTCGTTATAAGTGGCACAAATAAAAACCCATATGAATATGAACCACATTATAAAAGGTTAAATGTTATAAAAGGTTAAACTCTTTTTTTTCTCAAGTGCTTTAAATGACTCCATTTCAAAAATCTAAAAGTTATCATCTTAAGGATGC
This sequence comes from Danionella cerebrum, assembly GCA_007224835.1. Lineage (NCBI taxonomy): Eukaryota > Metazoa > Chordata > Actinopteri > Cypriniformes > Danionidae > Danionella > Danionella cerebrum. The sequence continues at coordinate 219,994 of SRMA01025053.1, read as the reverse complement.
CAGTAACAGGCAGAATGAGTCTTTGAATCAAGTTTTCTTTAAAGGAACTGAATCATTGAACCTATTAGTAACCATTTAAGTGAGCAGCGTTTGTTTTGCCAAAAATGTTTTCACCACATTATCTGTTTTACTTGTACTTAAGTATCATCAGTAAGCTTTATTCAGGATAATTTGTTTCATTTGTGTTGAAAAATTGTTGACAAAATGTGTTGAGCAGAATTGACTCAACCTTTCAAACGAACAAAAGACTGAATCAAAACTTTGAATGAGTTAAAATAATCTTTGGCAAAATCAGGACATTTCTTGGGACAAATCAGGAAAAGTTCACTCTGGTCCTTTTAGAGACCTTTGCATTAAATGTGGTTTACATTTGTCATCTTAGTATTTTTTAGAGCTTGAGAGCTCTGGTCACTGTGCACTTTCACTTATATGTAAAAGTGCAACTGTCTTTGTCTGTCTAGGGAAAAGAACTTTCAGTTTTGAAATAAAAAGAATAGGATATATTCTGTATTCTACTTTTTGTGTGGTTTTCTCTACTTCCTCAAACTATCTCTAGTTAACTCCAAGCCTAAACAAGAAAAGGAAAGAATAAGAACACAATGAGATTATTGAGAAGAAAAAGCGAGGGATGGATATTTTCTCAGGAGGAGGACAATAGGCACTCTCGTCCTTTCGTTTTCCCCCTTTTTCATCCAATGAGGTCCACAAGGGAGGTGATTGTTTGGACACAATGTGAAACTCGAAAACTTTTGAGAAGACACATCGCATTTAATTAACTAGTGGTAATGATCTCATTACTCTCTCAGAGTCCGAGGCAAGAGACGCACACAGCAGAGAGGTGAGACTGAGGTCAGTGGAGCAGATTTGGCCCTCGGAGCTATTGAGACAATGAGTGGACAGTTTTCTCAGCCTTCTGCGCTTATACTGTAGATATGACCATCAAGCGAGTGGTTTTAGACATTTGTTTCTACTCCACACTCCTTATCCCTGTCTGAGGGGTCCTCAAAATATTTTCTTAGCAGATAAATAGCCTTAATAGAGAGGAGAATGTTATGAATTCCTGTGAACCAAAAGCCCCAATTCATGCTCCTTATTTTTTTTTCTTTCGAGAGATGAGAGTTAAGCTTTTGATATCACTGAACAAACATTCTTTCCTTTATTTTCCACCGTTGAGCCTGTCTGAGTGTTTTTGTTTGGTCTGCTGCATGCTCAATGACCTGTTATGCTTTCTTTTTATATAAGATAACAATGGCAGAAAAGGATGTGAAAACATAAACTAAAGAAACAACTAATGGCAAAATTACTCTATTAATAGCAGGAGGTACAAATCGCAGTAATTTACCCATCATGCTTTTCAATAAATCACCAGGATTTAGGTTTTCCACAAAATAAAAATAAAAAATTCTAAGGCAACGTGTAAAGTAGGGTTCTTTCTTTTTTATTTAAAAAGTGTGTCCCCATGAAAGACCTAATATATAATAAAAATATTAATATTAACAATATATTACTAACCATAACCTACTAGCCAATTTCACAATTAGTTATTATAAATTATTTGATACCATGTAAGGTGAGTGTTCAGTGAATGGTGAATGATTGTGGCCTTGTGATGGTACCCCTTCTTTCATAATGTAACCAGAAGAACTCTGTGACACTAACCAGGACTAGGACAGTTTTGGTGCTTTTCCATTGAATTCCACAAACTTTGTTTCCAGATATTTCCTGATCTCGCAATGCACTCTTTATTACGTCATGGAAGGGTGTTAAAAGAGTACTCTGACGATGACTACCACTACAGCCATTATTTTGGCTATTACAACACACCCTGAACTCTACCACGATTTCTACCGTGTAGCCAAATATCTCGTCCAGGCCTGCGGAAATGCAGACCTCTAGTTTAAAAAATTCTTTGAAATGGAATAGATCTTCTACGGGTGTAGACTTTCTTGTCTCTTTATGTAATCCCAGGCTTGATGATGTTGAGATCAGGAGTCAATGACCACGACGTCGCTTTTAGTACATCTATCCCTTCAGCTTGAATGTCTTCTATGTGCGTGTCTTATGACTAATCCGACCTTGTAACAAACCACTCACTCAAGTTTAGTCGCTTTGGATAAAAAAGCATCTGCTAAATACATAAAACCAAATATCCAGTACTTCTTGTTCATCTTTAATACTATATGTTTTGAGTCGTTGTCCCACTGTAGAATAAATTTGAGGCCAATCATACACTCCCCTGACAGTATTTCATGACATCTAAGTATCTGTCTGTATTTTAAGCATAGAGAACACCCTTAATCCTGATCTCCAAATGCAGAATTGTTCGAAATTTTCAAGAAACTCTTACAGACATTATTTTTTTTACCTCTCTCCAGCCCATTTTTCTACACTCCATTATATTATGTTGTTGTGCATACTTGAGCCACTTTGGATCACATCAGAGGTGTGGCTTCCTCTTCTTGTGAAGACGTCTTCCGGACAGACTTCTCTGCCAGTTGTGAGCAATATCTTCAGTAAACTAGAGGTGTCTACTTCAAAAGAGCTTGAACAGCACATATTGATAAGAGAATCAGAATGAAACAAAGTTTTTACTCGGCATGGGGTTAGTATGAGTATGAGCGAGCCTGGACACAGGAGGGTGAAGGAGGGGTCAAACAAGGGGATTGTTGGCAGGGAAGAGTTTCTTATCTACAGACAGTCCGGCCAAGAGAGATAACAAGCTCTAGGGAGCATGTAAACCATCACACATTACAACCTGTGTGTGTATGAGTGCTCTGGGTTGAGCAGTTGACTTTGCAAATAGCCTCTTATCTCCTTTATCAGACACAGAGCACTGGTCATTCTGGACATCCTGTGAAACTCCCCTCTTTTTTACATGAGTTACAAACATAGATGTGGGAACCCTTTTTCAAGCTGAGGCTATGTACTAATTCCTCAGTGAGTTAAACAAAAAAACTGCTCTTGCTCAGTTGACCTTCATTTAACTTAATTCACCATTTTAGCTGTTACACAGATTTTTTAGTTGCATGAGGAAATTTTGATTAAAAACATGCAACACTGCACTGCACTCTAAATGTTATTCATTTAGAATTTTTTGTTTTTAATCAAACATTACAACAGTTACATAATTAACAAACATAATTAAAAGGTATTCAAAGTCAAATGTGAGAAACATCTTATTTCTGTTTAAGTCGCAGAAGTGGAAGTCCAACACCTGTGATATAGCTTGTGTTTTTCTATCATCTGGCTAAAAAAATCACAACGGCACAAAAGTGCTTGGAACACTTTAAATACATTTTTTTACAACTTTTGACATTGTCTTTGCTATTTTCTGGGATGGATTTATTTTTTTGTCTATTATCTTTTTAGTAAAACATAAAAACTGTTCGTTGTCAATGTTTTTTGCTGTAAAAATGACACAATTTAATACTTAAGTATTAATTATACTTAATACTTAATTAGGTTTTAATTTTAAAAATTACATCAAGTATTGCCTTATAAAAGTAAAAATGTCCAAAAATTGACAGAGTTGAACTTTAAATCACATGATTTGTTCAAATTGGTTGTGATTGTCTAATGTACAAACGTTGCTGGGGGTCTGGTTTTAGCAACTTTTTTAACCAATATCAAAGAAAAAAGGATTGCACTCCACCCCTCTCCATTTCCCTGATGGTAGTCTGTGAAGATTTAAAACGTGGATCGGCCCAGCTTGAATGTCAGTGTAACAGGTTTATGAGCATTTCATTCTATATAGTTTCTTCTAAAACTATGCAATATAATTCTATGTTATTTTTTTAAAGGCATAAAATGTGTTGTCCCTAATAAGGATTGCACCTGTACTTTAGGCGTCAATGTTTGTGATGCTGATCCTTTGAGGTTTTCATGAGGACATTTAGTCGGAAAAGTCTACTGAGTCTTCACTCCAAACATCCCATCTGAATCCCAAGGGGCAATTCCCTGCCAACAATGTAAACATAGAGTAAATAATGGCCTCTCCCTCACAAATCACCCACACATATGCACTCCATCCACAACTATAAAGTGTGTTTGGTGCTTACAGTAAACTCTGACCTGCTGGTGTTTGTCGTTGGTAGTTAAAAAGATAAGTGCACTCTAAGAGCACAAGCAGTTTGATTCTTGTCAGAAAATGTAATACAATTACTATATATATATATATATATATATATACAGTCACCCTCACCCTCACCCTCCCCCCATTAAAACGAAACTGAAGATTTCAGAGTGGCCTTTTCTTGTGGTCAGTCTAAGGCACACCTGTGCAATAATCATGCTGTCAAATCAGCATCTTGATTTGGAACACCTGTAAGGTGGGATGGGTCATCTTGGCAAAGGAGAAGTGCTCACTATCACATATTTAGAAAGATTTGTGAACAATATTTTAGTGTAATGGTTATTTTGTGTATGTGGAAAATGTTTCAGATCTTTGAGTTGATCTCATAAAAATGAGAAACAATAACAAAAGTGTTGCATTTATATTTTTATTCACTGTGTATATATTTTATCTTTCATAAAATAGGCTGACTTTAGATGTTTATATTTATTTCTATTGAAAAAAAAAATACAAAAATCTATTCAATCTGAAAACACAAATATTTGCACATATTTTCTAATTAAATGACATAAAATCCTTAAATTTTGATGTAAAAACATTTAATTTTAAGCAATTTCCAGACATAAAAGGTAAGTTCAACCTACAAAACTTTTGCTATTAGAGGAGGCATTTTTACAAAAGTGATCCTTGTTTACATGATGAACATATTACAAGAGGTGATACCATTGTTCCAATAGGATATTGTAAACTAAATCAATTTGCGTAGTCATAATTATTTAGGATATGATAAAAGCTTTTCAGAAGTTTAGGACACCACGTTATTGCCTGAAAAGATATGTTCATAAAAATAAAGCCTGTTTAAGGTTAACCTGCTAACTTAAGAACTTTAAACTATCATTCAATTTGACTTTGTTCCATAAAATTTCACATAATTTCATTTCAGTTGTTATTAGGTGTTATGGATTTTTTTTCATAGTAAAAAGTTCACAAGTTCATGATCTGAACCTGCCTCATATCGTGGGTGTACAAATGTACTCTACAGGATGAATCCATGACATAACCTCCCCAAAGTGTGACGAAAGAGTGGAAGGAGAGATCGCTTGGATGATGTAAGATTAGGTCGATTAGGTTTACATAAAAGAGTGTTAATCAGCTTAACTGGTGACACCTGTGTCAAGCCTTGAATGACCTCTTTGACCTGTTTTTGTGGATTTCATTTAATGTTAATGTTAACATTTTACCCACAAATTACCCATAAACTAGCTGTAGTTCCACTTTCTGGTTCCCAATCAACAAACTTTGTCTATTTTGAGTGGCTTTTTAACAGAAAATGCTACAATATTTCCTGTGGAAGCAACGATTTTGTGTTTGTTGGAAATCAAGTATTTTAAAAGTTGTGTACTATTGTTTTGTTTATTTTTTTGTAAATATTTACGGAAACCTGTTTTATTTGGAAGCGTTTTATTCCTTATTGTTTATACAAACTTTTAGTGGATAACAATTTATGATGGTATGAACATGGGCGTGGCTTTGACCTATAAAATGACTTCCAAGTTTAACAATGACAGTAGACATTTTGCTTTGTGTACAGTTTTTATTTGTTTTGTTTATTCTCAAAAGTAAACATTTTCACACCTTCAGATAAAACCTTTTGTTGACTAACTTGGTTCACCATGGACCTTCCTCAACCATTGCCAAAATTCTACAACATAAACATGTAACTCCAGTTACAAAAATCTTGAGCCTAAATTATACATTTGGTCAACTTATTTGTTGGATTTTTGAGGTTGGGCAACATTATTAACCTTTGTGAGTAAAATACTGTGTGTTGTGGTCATACAGGAACAGACTGAGCCTGCACACAGCACATGATGGGGAGAAAGAACGATTACAGTGACACAAACATAATAATTAAACAGCTGTTCTTCCTCGAGCAGGTGTGTGATTATCCGAGTTTGTCGTGTCTGAGAACTGTCCTCTAAAAGAACTTTCCAGGTGCCTGTTAACATTCTGTCTGTGGTATTTGCTCTCAGGAAAACATTCACATGGGAGCAACAAGTCACTCAGTATTCTACTGTTCAGCTGGCCAAAGAGAATCATTTATAGTGTAACAGTCAGTTTGTGAATGATGATTGATACTATGGTAAAATAGGTTTTTCACTTCTTTTAAATTCTGTGTTAATGGAAATACATCATGTACATTGAGGAGGACGAGGAGGCTCCTGCTTTGAACTGTGAATTGGCGTCTGGTTTCATCGTCCAAAAAGTAAAAGGTGGGTGGGTTAGTGAATGTATGGGTGGATGGGTGAATGGATGAGTTGGTGAGTGGGAGGGTGGATAAATTGTTTGTTGGATCAATGGGTGGGCCAATGGATGGTTGGTTGGGTGAGTGAATGGATGGGTGGGTGGATGGATGGTTTGGTGGGTGGGTGGGTAAGTAGGTGAATGGATGGATGTGTCGATGGATGGATGGATGGGTGAATGATTGGGTGGGTGAGTAAATGGATGGATGATTGAATGAATGGATGGGTGCTTCAATAAAAAGGGTGGTGGATGGTTGAATGGATGGGTGGGTGAGTGTGTAGATGGATGTATGGATGGATGTATGGATGGATAGGCAGAAAAAATGAACAAACAAGAGAGAAGAATTGAGAGAGACAGAGCTGTTTTTACTTTACGCCGGTTTAATTATTCTGCGTTTAACCAGCAGACCTGGGTAAGAGAAACTGGCTCCACAAGGTCTCACTTTAATTAAAGATCCAACCCCGAACTCTAAAAGCATCTCGTAAACATGAAAGTTATTAGACCCGTTTGTGCATTTTCAGAATGGACTGTGGCCTAAAATCAATTCTGGTGCTGGCATGGAAATGTTTATTTCACTAGTTATTCATTAACACTAGATGCACAGTTCTTAAAAACATAAGCTGGCTTTCCTTTCAGAAGTTTTCTGTGGTCTGTCCCCTCTGCTTCTTGAAAATTTTGTGGTCGCTGGTAAAAACGTTCTTAATATTTCCTCGGGTTGTTCGAGTGGAGCTACCAATTTCAGCAAAGAGGTCTAACAGCTACTGAAAGTTGAGAGACGCAAGACCCAACACTCTGGATGAGCTTAAGGCTGCTATTGAAGCATCCTGGGCGTCCATAACACCTCAGCAGTGCCACAGGCTGATTGCCTCGCCGCATTTAAGCAGTCATTTCTGCAAAAGGATTCCCGACCAAGTATTGAGTGTATAACTGAACATAAATATTTGAAGGTTGACTTTTTTTATTATTAAAAACACTTTTCTTTTGTTGGTCGCATGAAATATGCTCATTTTTTATGAGGTTTTCATGAGCTGTATGCAAAAATCATCAATATTAAAACAATAAAAGGATTGAACTACTTCAGTTGTGTGTAAATTAATCTGAAATATATGAAAGTATAATGTTTATCAGTACATTACAGAAATAATGAACTTCATCACAATGCCAATTTTTTGAGAAGTTCCTGTATTTTAATCCAAACGATGCAGGGTTTCTCTGAAGGGTGTTGCAAAGCTTGGGTTCAAAGGGGAGCTCATTTCAACTGTCACTCTAATGATGACAACTCAATGCTGCTGACTCTTTGGCTAACAGCATTTTCTAGCCAGAGTAAACAATTAGCATACTTGAGTAATAAGGAATGGTGCTCAGGCGTCTAATGACAGATCATCACAGTACTTTGGGTGTTAATTAAAGGAACTATTTTGTTTGCACCTCACTGTTCCTTGTTTCTGCAAGATCTTGACATAGGCAGAATATCATTTAAGAAACCAAAATGATCCTCCGGAATCACACTAAAATCTACATTTATGTTATATGTGACATCAATCAAAGAGTTTTAAATCAACTTTTGCATAAACCTTACACATGGTCACACAAATCCCTACGCAAAGGCCTTTCGTGTGCTTTCAAAACAAGTGTAACATCACACATGGTAGAAGTGAACCTTAAGGTCTCTAATTATCTGGTTCGGTAGCAAGGTGTGGTCTGGTGTGACATCATACAATATCCAATCATCTCTACAATGAGCACAACAAACACCAATACAAACCAAATTATTGGTGTATTAACCCTTAAAAGTCCAGGGTCTTTGTATCAATTCACTGTTCCAAGCACTTGTTGTGTCCGAACTTTCGAAAACACAAGCCATCTCACAGGTCTTGTACTTCCAATGGTTATGCCTTCTTTTCAACAATAGATGGCACTAATGGAACCAATTTGAGGTCTGTAAAATGAAATGGACAGACTATTGTGCATTTTCTCACAAGTTAATCTAAATTACCTTGTAAATTATTTGACATAACTCTTGTAGTTTGTTTAAATATCAAATCTAATAACTTTCACACCAAAAATCAACAAATTTAATTTGAATTCAAATTTAAACAACAGTTGAGTCGCAACATTCCTAATTCATTTTAAACAGCTGATGTTGACACACGCACAAGTGCATGTAGAGACTTCTAAGGGTTAAATGAGAAAATGGCACCTTCCATTTCCCAAAATGCTTTATTTAACCACTTCCGTTGTTATCTAAGGTATCTACTACATGCATAGGTCAGAACTTTCTCGCATAGGTCATACCTTTCTCTCTCTCTCTCTCTCTCTCTCTCTCTCTCTCTCTCTCTCTTGGTGTGTGTGTGTGCGCGCGTGTGTGCGCGCGCGTGTGTGTGTGTGTGGTATTTAAGCAGAAGGTGGAGCTCTAAGTTTAAGAGCACTAGTCGCTTGAAGAGAAACTCATAAACATGTCAGTAGGACCTTGACCCTGCAGTAAACAGCTCCACTCCCCATAGAACCTCTTTAAATCCTTCATATAATTTTTTAATTTCTTTTCATCTCACTTCCTCTAGGTTTTTAAACATTGCAGCACTCTGTCCACGCTCATCTAACCCACTCTGACCCAAATTTGTCTAGTTAAAAAATTTGTCTAGTGGTCTTCTTTTCTCTTCTCTTCTCTTCTCTTCTCTTCTCTTCTCTTCTCTTCTCTTCTCTTCTCTTCTCTTCTCTTCTCTTCTCTTCTCTTCTCTTCTCTTCTCTTCTCTTCTCTTCTCTTCTCTTCTCTTCTCTTCTCTTCTCTTCTCTTCTCTTCTCTTCTCTCAGACATAGAGAGATGGTGTTTATGATCTTGTTCAGCATACACCACCTTTTGTTCAGTCAGATACCAATTAAAAATTGCTTGTCATGTTCATTTTGTGCTTGAGAAGTGCAGAAGTTCATTTTCTGTAACTTCAGCAGCTTGATGCAGGCAACAAAAACACCACAAGCTCATTGTTTGAGCAGTTTTGAATAAAAGAATGTCTCTCTTTTTCTTTGTAAAAGCATGCACCGAAACAATAATATGGGCTAAGTTAATATCTATGAAGTAAAACACAGATATTTGCTTTTTTTGATCAAGTACAATCTTCAAGACATCGGTTTGTACTCAAAACACTTCATTGGTGAAGACCATTTCATAAATGCCAGTCAGGGGGGTTCTTCTTTCTGCATCATGGGAATGAAAGGTACAAGTGTGGATTGTATTCAAGGCCAAAAATGTCAAGGACAAAACACATTTAGTGTTGGGTACATACAAAAAGTGTGCTGGTTATACGTTAAAGTTCCGTTTCTCATGTTCTCTTATGGATGCGTACAAAAATGCCACATTATTTAGTAAGTATTTTAGACTGTCAGAATACAAAATGTACAAGTAGTCCATCCTGAACACAGTAAAAACATCCCACAGAGTTGATTTCAACACTTGTAACGTTTGAATTATGAGTTTCGGAACGAGTTATTGAGGTTTTCCTCAGGTGTCACCATTTAAGCCCATCACTTCTCACTAATATAATCCTAGCCAACCAAAGAACCTTTGACGTCATTTAAGCTAGCCAATTTTCCACCCCTTCTCCACACTTATGGAGGGTTAATTCATGGATTTCCATCGGTTCCTGGACATCTTGCCCAGTACATGTATATTCCCAGCCAATTACACTCTCAGTTAGGGTCCAGATAATAAACCTGTGAATGAGAGTTTATAACACTCGAGAATGAATTATAACTTTGGTTTTAATTCTTTAAACCATCTACAAGTGTTCTTAAAGGTTTATTTTATCGAAAAATATGTTGGTTACAAAAACCTTTGATCAATTCTTCATAGTTTTTCTTTGAACTTTTGAAAGCAATTTGACAGACTAAAGTGAAACACCTGCCAAAGTTTTTCTTGTTGCAAGCACAATGTTGAAAATGTGATTGAAGGTCCCTCTGAAAAGAGATAATGGGTCTGTGAGAAGTGTACTCTCTGTAATTGCTCTGAAGGTGTGGTGCATGCCAGGTGTGGCCCGTGCCGTTCTTCACTTATCTCCTGCTAGATGAGCTGAGAATTGCCCTTACAAGCAGCAATCTGCTGCTTAGGCTTGGCAGAGTCTTTCCTTGAGACACGTGCTGATGAAAGATTGTGTCCATGAGAACTTGTACTTTCATCTTGATCTAAACCTAGAGCTCACACTGAATGAAATGCACTGTCAGATGATTCCAGAGTATGTGGCTCATAAACCAGTATTTTTTAAAAGTTTCTTGAGTACCAAAACTTCATAAAAAAAGTGGAAGCATGTATTTTGAGTAAATTTTTCTGGTTTATTGAGAACATTTAAATACACATTTTAAATTAATCTTTTTAAATCAGCTTTAATAAAGTTTGATATAATTGTTTACACTTTACACGTTTTATTTTTTTCTCTCCCAATCTCACTTATTAATATATTGCACAATTGTAGTTGAATAATTCTTTTTAGACGTTTTGTCTATCCAGCTTCATACAAATAATGGTGGATGCAGAGGTTTAAAGAATCTCACCACTCACTGGAACATTGCAGATATACTCCTTCTGGCAATTTGAGTCAAAAGAACAATACTTGTCTGACTGAAATGTGGCAACTGTGAAATTTGGGGGAGGGATTATTGTATGGGGATGTTTTCAGGAGCTGAGTTTGGACACATAGCCCTTGGCCTAATTCGTGGACTTTGTGTGAACGCAACCATCCATGCTGGAGCCTGACTTGCACCTCCCAACAATTAAAACTTTAGCGTACAAGGATTGGCAGATAATTATTAATGTCTGTGACAGGAAATCAAAACATAAGCAAAAAACTGAGCATAGCGGAAACACTAAAACACTAGTGTTTATGAAGTGATGCACAGAGAGGCAGAAGCATATTTTCGGCTACATTTCCTGCAAAAGAAATTTCAAATGTCGAGGAACGTTTACATTATTGAGATAAAATACGGCAAAGGACTTCTCATCCACAAATTCAATACACTTCAGGACGAATAGTCAAATGCCTTCCAAGAAAAGAAGAAGCTGTTATAGCTGCAAAGTGTGGAGAGATGTGACTTTAGTTCACACGCGATGGAGAACACTGTGACTTTAGTTAACAGCAAATGGAGAACACGTTAGGCAATAAAGATCATTTTCCAAACCGGTTTCAATCAATTGCAAGAGAACAAGGGATGAGAGTGCTTGAAATCGGTCTAGATGAGACGCCACTACTGTTTAAGTCTCAGATGTCTATGTATTGCCATGTATGAAACATTTGTATGTAGCACCACACAGACCAACCATATATTAATGGTTAACAAGCCAACTAGGTGTGGCTTCAACTCTCATGCTATTAAGCTGTTGGTAAACTTCATAAGATTTCAGGAGCTATTGAAATGCAAAACAAAAGAGTTCAAACAACAAATGGACCAAAAGAAAGTGCTGGGTTTCATCAGTGGCACTGTTTTTCTTCAGTGGCAACATCGCAGTGCCAAAAGAGCGAAAGACAGACTGAGACTGCTCTCCTTTCAGTGCTGTAATCCAGGGCTCTACACTCACAATACACACACATTATATCCATGCAGGAGGCCTCGGGCTAAGGCTGCCAGATCAGGGCGTGTGTCACACTTTAAAAAGAGAGAAGAGAAAAAAGATAAGAGGCTTCTCGGGCCAGGAGCCAATTCTGTCTATGAAATCCATTATAAGTCCCCAGTATGCACGCAACCTTTAGCACTTATTCTTCTGACTCTTTCTGCAAGTCTCACCTTTGTTTTGATGATTTTTCAACCTTCCTTCTCCAACTTATTTGAGGACATTTTATAACGAATGTGCTCAAAATTTCAGCTTCAAAAAGAGGTGCTGATGAGTTCAGAACTGATTTAAACGTAATTGAGACAAAGGAATGACAATCATTAGAGCAATTATAAGTACATTGTATAATATTATGAAATAGAGACAAGAAATCTGATTGTACCATCAACGAAAAGCTGTCATTTATTAATTTTCCAACCCGTTTGTTCCCTTTTTTGGGGTCAGGGGGGTCTGCCTGTGCCTATCTCCAATGCACATTGGGCGAGACAGGTCACCAGTTTATCGCAGGGCAACATCCCAACATTCACACCTAAGGGGAATTTATATTATTCAATTAACCTGACGCATGTTTTTGGGATTGTGAGGGAAACCGGAGTAAACCCACACAAGCACAGGGAGAACATGCAAACTCCGTCCAGAAAGGTAACCAGTGAGCCTCAAACCAGCAACCTTCTAGTCAGAAGGCCACAGAGCTACCCACTGCGCCACCGTGCTGCCCCCACAGGACGTCACCATAGATTATATGTAATCACAGATCACATGACCTTGATTGAAACAAGAAAAAAGTGTGATGTTTTCTGGGATTCATTCACTTTATTATATAAACAACTGGAAAAAAATAAAAGAGAAAAATATTGGGACAGATGGGGTGATGGCAAAAGGGAAAATAACAGGCACATTACATTACAATACATTTCTGTGATTCAAAATAGTTTTTTTTCTTAAAATCGTTGTAAAAGCCATAAAATTATCATTGCTTTTAATTCAAATAATGAGCCAAATGTACAAATGAAAGGGAATTTCCTGCGTTCTGTAGATGTGCAGACTGCCGTACACAAACACACACTAACACCTTTTAAAAAATGAAACACTTTCAGACACACAAAATAAATACAGCAAATTTAGTAAAGTTAAGTTTGTGTGTCTGGGTAACAACGCTTCACCGTTCAGTACCAGGCAACAGCCCTGTGGTTGGGAACTCCTGGATTTGGGAAAAAAGATAAGACAGAATCTCATTTTGTGTACAATTTGCCCTGAAGGGCCACTGAAATATATTACAATTTCTTTTTTTATACAAGAAATGGATTGTGATACTGACAGGTTTTGTAACATGTTTCAGTGCAAAGTGAAACATTTTGGTAAAAGTTCGCCAAAATTTCACCTTTCTGTCTTAAATGATAGTTCCTTTTTTCAGAGAAAGTTTTCAGTGCGCCAAACATAATTTGGGAGGGTATTAGCTTTTCATTTGAGCCATTTGTAACACAAATAGATGAATTAAAATCCAGGTTAATAGGAGGGGTTTCTACAAAAAAAATAAGCGACAAGACTTTCGTCAGAGACTGTAAAAATATGTATGCAAGTGAAACAACTGAAAATTTTTTTATTTAGACATACATACTGTCTTTAAATGTTCTTTAAGAACACACTTTCATCATTTATTTTGTAGTTTACTTACTTTGTGTAATATCATTGAGTGTGTTAAGGCACCTTCCAAATAAAAGGAATTATTTTCAATTAAAATTCTGGCACATTTTAGCTTTAATTTCATAAAAGCCTTATAACTTTTGTCATTTTCTACACTTTCACAGTCACGCAAACGTTTTAAAAACAATTTAACTGTTGAGAACAATAAAAAACGACAATGAAAAATGTGATTGTGTTTTTTAACATCCTTATATTGATTGGCCAATCACACGCAGGAACTAAAGTTCTATGTGGTAATGGGCCTCGAGGCCACAAAATGATTTACATGCTACAATGGAAAATGATCTGTCCAAAGGAGCCATGGCCAGAGGCTTCATGGGGTGGGGCTCTGGCTCAATGAAGCTGCTCTGCTGAAAAGAGACAAAAGCAATGGCAGTTTTGAAGTCAATTCAAAACAAATTAAGCTTGTAGGAGCCTCCACCAGTCCATTGCTAAATTTGCATCTCAATGCAAACGACCAGCCTGAAAACAGCCACAGCAATCACTGCTGCAAACACATCTCATGCTGCTTTCAGGCACACTGGTGCAGGCGTTTTTTAAACATATAGACTGGGCTTAATGTGTGAATAAATAGATGTCAGAGTTTAAGTGAATTATTCAGAGAGAGGCTTAAGAACATTTAGAAGGCAAGCATTGATGATGGTGAAGCCAAGAACATAATCAGGTCAATCGCTCGTCCAAACTTTCATGCTTTTGTTATTACTAACCAAGCGCTAATAGTCCAAGGGGACGCTAAACTCACTAATGCTAGTGGCTGTTAAGCAGTCTTCTGGCTAATGGCGGTGTTCTGGGGTCCTGACAAACCTTTAGAAAGCTGTGAACATTTGGGTCTACAGTGTAAGGTAGACTGGACAAAGATTTTGTAAGTAAACCATATAGCTCTCTGCCATGCACCAGTTATTAATGTGATATTAAAGGCCGCGTACAATGAACATACTGGTATTAATCTTAGAGTCTGGTCACATTTTGAACCTTTTTTAAAGGAACACATGAAGACACACTGCAGAACATTAAAACCAAAGTAAATGTAATTCCATGAACTTTCCCTTGGCCTCATAACAGTTTTAGAGCCAGTTTTTGACAATTTTGAGATTTTGCAATGGCTGCAAACCCATAATCTTCCCAGGGGTATGATTGATCAAATGAACTTTTAGCATGCTCCGCTAATGTTTCACATTTCCTCGGTTTTCCTTTTGAGCCGTATATTTATTATTTTCTCTCTAACCTGCCAAATTACTTTTTGTGAAATGTCAGATGTTTTCTTATTGGATAAACCGTTGCAATTTTCCATATTTTGGTGGATGTTACAATATATTAATTTTGTCCTCACGCATCTAACATATTTAAGAAAACACAAACGATACATATTTTATAATTTCTATCGACACAGGAAGTGTTTCTAAGAGCACTAGTAACATTTACTTTTCACAAGTTAACTAAAGGAGTTTTAAAAAGCAGGTGTGTTCTTGCCTTCAATGCACAGATACATCTTTTTTGTGCAGTGGTTAACACACATTAATATAATATAATATAATATAATATAATATAATATAATATAATATAATATAATATAATATAATATAATATAATATAATATAATATAATATAATATAATATAATATAATATAATATAATATAATATAATATAATATAATATAATATATTATAATATAATATAATATAATATAATATAATATAATATAATATAATATAATATAATATAATATAATATAATATAATATAATATAATATAATATAATATAATATAATATAATATAATATAATATAATATAATATAATATAATATAATATAATATAATATAATGCAGTATAATAATATATAGTATAATATAATATAATATAATGCAGTATAATAATATGTATTATAATATACTAAAAAGTCTTAATCATCATTTTGAAAAGTTAACTACCGGTATTTGGTTTTTGAAGTCTCCAACAACAAATGCATCCAAGGTCAAAAAACAGAAATTATCTTTTGATACACATTTATTTTTACCAGATTTTTAAACTTTAGACTCAGTAATGAATCGTTTTCTGACTTGTTCATATGAAAATCCTCCATTACATGACACAACCTGCGATGATCAAACCGTTCAAACCGTCTGCTCTCATTGGAACAATACCATGATGTTGCCTTATCAGTGTAAACCTGTAGCTTGGCACTGAGAGTAGGAGTAGCTTTGTTTTATAACATGAATGGAAGATGTACCAGTGGTAGGAGGGGTGTAGTATATAGTGGCGTCATAGTTTTGAACTAAAGATTCGTTTGGAAGAAAGAACTCGTTTCAGCATCTCAAAGTCGACTCTTTCGCATTAAAGATTAGAAATCGATACACAAAGCACTTTCACATTCAAAACTCAAAACAAATGTTACCCCATTGTAAAGCTATGTTACACACTGCCTGAAATGAATAAATCTTGAATGTTTAGCACAATCCTATTTTTATCCTCTGATGAAAATGTCTCTTTTATAAATGTTTTAATACAAATGTGTAAATACTGTATGTACATAAAACTATAAAAAATTAACTAAAACGAGTCATTCATAGAAAGCTTTGTTTGTGAAGGAATCCCACCAATTAGCTATGTAGTCCCAACAACAAAAATTAGACTCGAGGAACTAGCTATTGAGGAATTTTTTTTCCTTTCTTATTGTTAAATCATGATGATAAATGATTTAATTTTAAAAACAGGTATTTCTCTGAGCGGTTGTGCTGTCCGTCCACGAGTAACCGCAGCTCTGTTTCTATGTAGCCTCACAATTTTGAAAACCTAGGGTACGTGTGGACAGAGAAAACAGAGTTTTATTTTGTTGTCATCATTGCTGTGTTTACAAACACAAGCGTAATGGCGGCCAAAGCGAGGACACCATTGCTGTGTACTCTGCTATAGTGGCGGAATTAAGGATTACATGCCTGTTTGATCAACAAGAGAGGCACTTGTGTTTTTGCACATGCAGTGCTGAATAATAATTTTAAAAACGGCATGAATCTACTAAAACATTTTAGTCTCTACAGCATCTCAGGTGTTTTTTTAAGGAGGTGTTTTTTTTATACAGACATGTTGACACAGTTTTTTTTGTACAAGAGGAGTGCAAGAGATCAAGTGGCTTGTGGCTTTAAGAGTTTTGATTGTAGATGTTTGTGACCAGGTAAAAGCTGTTTTAAACACAGCACAATAACATGTAAAATAAGGTGGAGACAAACAAACATACTTTTTTGAGACAAACATTCCCCAAAGGATTATATCATGTGCATGCTAAAGTTTATTGTGCCCCAACAAAAGTCCCAATTTCCCACTTCAAAAGTCTTGCTGATGTTCCAACAAAAATCCCAAAACTGAAATGAACCATTGCTTAGGGGAACCTACACATATACGCTGTACAACAGCACTATGGAATGTTAACAAATGCTCCCGCTCGTTTGTATAAAGCCAAACACATTTTTAAAGCAGTAGGCAGAAAAGTTTCAGTTCTCCAATCCGCCTGTGATTTGTGGAGTGTAAAGTCAAGCCAGAGTGCATACAAGGGAATTACTGTTTTCAGAGAGTGCAGCCGAAGGACTCTGAACTCACAGCTTACCGACATTCCCTCACTTACTAAATAAATACCCTTTCTACCTCCAGTATTAATCCCAGGAGAGCCAGTGAGATGTAATGTGTCCCTTTTGGAGGGGTTTCAGAGATGACGCAGCCAGATGAAGGGCACTACTTTAGAACAAGGCCTCTGTGTCAGTTTCCCTGCTACCAAGTGACCTTCATCACACACGCACGAGGCTAAAAACACAAAATCCGTTGCAGGAATTAAATTATAAGCAGACGCATGCGATTTGTTACAGTCAAGATTGGATCCTTTATTCGCACAATTTGACAAACAAACTTTTTTTGTACCCTGGTGTCAGTGTAAAATTCTTCAAAAAAAAAAAATGCTAAAAGCCACTTTCCGTAAAGATCATTTATACAAATGTGCAAAACAAGACCGTCTTTATGAATCCTTCAGTCTTCAGTGTCATTTTTAGGATCCACAGGACACTGTGGGGAAAGAGGCGGGGCTTGCAGTCTTTAGCTCCGCCCTATTCAGATCCACCATTCTAATTCAAGTAAAGTGCTCTTTTTTGAGAAAACCCAAAGATTAGTGTCCGTGAAATGTCTTTGCTGTCTTCCGAGACAATAAAATAACACGCTAACAATAAAATTAAACACACTACACAGTTACCCTTTTGTGCCCTACCAAACGAGCTCCGAGTAGTCATACAAACTCCAGCTTTCCATGGCCCGTGTACATGCCCCAGTGCACCAATGAGAGGAGCCGTTCTCCTCCGCTTCCTCCTCCCGTGCACAGGTCAGTTTGCCGCAGCTTATCGCAGCCCAGACAACAGTTCTCATGTCCCGTCACCGGCACCATACACTCCAAGTCTAGCTTAGCTACGTGTCCTTTTTTGGCATGATGGTGTCCATGAAAGCTGTAATGAAGGCGAGAAAGCATCTGCTGGCGCTGAGCCTGGAGACGCTTGTTTTCGCTTCGGAGCATCCGCAAGGCCAGCATGATCAACAGAACCAGAATGAGTCCACCTGCAATGGGAACCGCGATCACCGCTGCCCGAAACCAGACTTCTTTAGCAGATGCTAGCTCTTGCACCCTCGTGATCAGGTTCTGATTGGAGCTGTGATATCGGTCTGAAAAGGGAGGGGGAAAGCACACGTTAGATTTGGAAGGAGGACACAGCAGGAGACGTTGTGCTTCTACTTGTTCCACTCTTTAATATCTCAGAGCACCTTTTTCATTAAACAGGATTATATTTATGCACTTTGAGCCGTCTCTCAGAGGACGCTGTGAGAAGCGCATTCCAACACAGTGGGACAGTTTCATGAGCCACGTACAGGAAAAACTTGTGATCTGAATCCAAGATTTAGAAGGTAAACTGCCAGCTACCCACAAACCCACACTGCACTGGAAACCATTAAATTTCTTCCTGTAGCTTGGAGGCCTGAGAATAGTAAAAATCAATGTACCAGTGCACGGTATGTGTCTGATATAAAACTATGCGTCATAAGGATCTGTGTTTGCACAGGGTTGATGTCAGACTTCAGTAAATATCTCATTATACACATAGAGGAGAGACTTATAAGCAATTTCGATCAAATAATTTCAAACGTTTTCTTTAATATAACGTTGAGAAAGTGTTTAGATGCCTGTTAAAGCCATTTGTAACCGATTCAGTTTTACACTTCCAACCTTTTTTTGCTTACAACATATATTTGTTTATATGAAGGAGATGATATTCAGATTCTTGACAAAACCATTCTTACAGTTTTAACTTCATTAGTACTTTGAAGTGAATAAACAGGTTCTAATATTATTAGTGCTTGTTAGGGATGGAGCAATATAGCATTCAAATTTTCTTGTCGATAAAAATGTGCCTCTATGTTGTATGAGACTTCTGATGATGTAGTTCAATGCTGCCCTCTTTACACAACAGCTCACGGGCTAAAAGAAAAATGAGTGTGAAATCCTCCCAAAATGCATTCTTTTTCCCCCATATTTGATCATTTCTGTTTATGAGTCTTCGGTTCTCATAAACACACAGTGATATAGTTCCTAGTAAAGAGCAAACAGTAAAATAACACCAAGTTAGTAGTTTTGATAACTTAAATTATTATCAGCCTACTATTAATTATATTTTAACTCTATATTAATCATGGCCACAATAGCCAAAAATTACTTTTTCATTTCTACTTAAATATTTCAAAAGTTTTTGAGCAATTTACTCTCAAAAAACTTAATTAATGTAACTATAATATTGGGTTATTTTAGACAACTAACTGTACATATGAATTTAGCGTTTATGGTTCATTAAAAATGTATTCCATACAGTAGTAGATGCTCTGCTAATACTGAGATGTACTTTATATTTCAGCTACTACTGAAATATAAAGCTTAAGGGCTATACCCATTTTAAAGAAGGGCTTTCTGAGCCTGTAGAAATATATGCGCGCTGTTTATTATTGTCCCCAAAAGTGACTGAGTGATATAGTTTCTAGCAAAGTTTTGGTAGCTTTAATTATAATCAGCTAACTACCTATTATGTATTAATTATGGCAATGTTCAAGAATTACTTTTAAAGTTTTTCAGTCATTTTGTAGCTTCTGCTTTTTAAATGTTAATCCTAGGGGCTATACACATGTCATTGATATCAAAATCCAATAAATCCCAGAAATGACTGTGATCATTTTTATGCCATATTCCAACGTTACTCCTCTTACACCCGCTTGTTTAATCAGAAGAGGCCGTGTTTACTTCATAAAACCATTTGCATGGCTCCAAATGGTTATTGGCTTTAAATTTTAATAATTAAAACAAAACAAATTTGATGACACATTTTCACCAGGCATGTGCACGGTGGTGTGTGTGCCCACATTAGCATCCTTTGATTAATCATGAGGCGCTTTTCATTTCTAGTGGGCGTAAAAGATCGATGTTTATACAGTTTATACATTTTCACTCTCATGAAAAAGATTTTTTTTAATATAGACATGGTATTTGATTGTATTGTTTGCTTCAAGTTTCAGTGTATGAACTAAAATGACAAGTCTTTCTAGGCTGATATGGCAAGGAGCTATATTTATTCTGTGGTAATAATCAAGGAGCTTTGCTGGTGTAACATATCCACAGCAGGTGCCATAATATCATTCAGCACATACAATCACAACTTATAAACTTAAGCCAAATTTGTACAAAAGTACAATGCTGATTAAAAAAATGTAAATACAAAAACAATCAAACTAACATATTTTTTGCGTAAGCTTTTCTCAAACATGTTTCATTTGATTGTTGTGCTTCTCACCTGTTGAGTCTCCTCTGGTGAGGTCATGCAATCCTCTGTAGTTACACATATCATCATGGCAGCACTCTACAGGAAAGGAGGCTCCGACGGAAATGTCCATGTTTTTGCTGGAGCACACGTCCAGAGAGTTTAAAAGTGAATCCACGCAGCCATGTGTTAGGGGTGAGTTTGTGTTAAGAGGGTCCAGGACCTTAGTGAAGCATGCATTGAGCTCAGATTTACACATGTATCCAGTGGCAACGCAGTGGGGTGCATCACAGTAGCACCTGATCTCTCCTGCAGAAAAAAAAAACAGATAATCTGTGTAAGCTCGGAAAATAAAAGTACTTCTATACTAGGTGTATTAAAATCGGTCTGCTCTCATGTGCTTCCAGGACATAAACTTTCCAAGGATCCCAGACAGAAATTTTGTTGAAACTGGAATCGGATTAATGTCCCTCTCCTGCGTGGGAAAGCTGAAATTCCCATCACATCCATTCCAACAGAAATTGAGCATTTAATGGGAGTTAAACTTTCAACATGCAACTTCTGAAACTGGTTGTAACCTTTTATACACAGGAAAGTTTTTAAAGCAAACGCGAGAAATTGTTCTGATCGTATGCCAAAAAAGGCAGCTAGAAACAGAGCTGTGACTGTGTTAGAATGCTAATACGTGACATTGTGACACTTTACGTTTATCATGAAAAAGTTCCTTTAAGCCTGTCTTATAAACCAGGAACTGGGTTGCTCATGATTAAACGTTTGTTCCCTAAAGTCAGTTCCTTTACACTTAAATGGAAACTTGTGAAGGCGGATGAGAGCAGGACTCCGTTTTCAGTTACCAAGCTAACTCACTTGTGATCCAACCTGGCAAAAACTCAGAGGACCTTTAAAAGGCTAAATTAAACTTTTCTGAGCTTTTGCGTTGTTTTTTCATACCTATATTACTGTAAAACTGAAACTTTCTGGAATAAAAAAAGTCTTATTTGGAACAAACTGAGAATGAGCCATCAACATTTCCAGATATTGGTTGATTTCTGACCAATACAATAAGTTTTAAGGTCACTAAAATGTCACATTACTTGTGTATAAATGCTTCCAGTAAGTGGCCATTTTGACCTACCACAGTGAGAGGATGTGAAACAGAAAACCAAGCACACATCAGGACACATACACAAATAAACACGGCCTTTGTGTTGTTGTAAGCTGCTTGTGTACACTGTTCAGGACCGGAGTTACAAGGCATCTCATTAGTGTGAGAAAGCACTTTAACTCTAATCGTTTAGCCTGAAAAATTTATTGTTTTTATCACTGATGATTGTGCTTATCTCACATGGCACCAGGTTGAAGCATATCGTTCTTGAAGAATCAATGTTTAACAAAGGGTCAGAAAAGGACTGAGCTGTTGAATGTAGTTTCATTTTATCTGCTAAAAAATATTATTATATGACCAACATTAAACCAGAAACATAACAGTTTGAGATAGGCCTTCGGGAGCTAGAGGAATTGTATTTCTTTTTTAAACTGCATGTATTCTTGTTTATAGAGGCTTCTAAGCTGATAAATATAACATAGACATAATAATGTATTACTATCTGCAATCCACAGCTTTAATCAATAATAATAATAACAACAAGTTAATTAGTGTTTAGACATGGATATTGTAAAAAAATAGAGCAATATATTATTGTAGTGTCATAATCCTACACTGTTCCCTAATCAATCCTCTAATTTAATTTCGTTTAGTTTAAAGAAGAAATTTTAAAAGTTTTATTTCATTAACAAAAATAAGACTCGAAAGACTCTTTCATTTTATTTTAAAATCGTACTTTCATCGAGAATATATATATATCTATATATATATATAAACAAGTAATTTAATCCATTATGTACATAAATAACAGAAAAATACATCATTATTTCTGTCTTTACGTGAGTAATAATGTAATTATTAGCATTATTACCCGTAGCATACTTTGGAGGAAACAAGATGTTACATTTAGTTTCTTAAAAGACAAAAAATAATTTAAAAAGTTTACGTTTTTTTCTCACAGTTTTTTCTACAGATTTGAATAATTTGTGTCATAAGTTTCTGGATAAACAAAAACACAATAAATGAGTTTTAAATGTTGATATGGTGTTTTGAAAAGTGAAATCTGAATATTCGGCACAAATCACAGTTTAATGTACACTTACATAGAGCACAACTTGTTTAAAAGTAAATATATGTTTTATTGCTAAATTGAGCTTTGATTTAAAGAGACCCTTTGAAAACATTAGTGATAATGTTATTTCAGCTTTTCACCAGTGTTTTTAATAATCTTTGAATAAATCAGCTTTCTGGGATTGGGCGATGCACTATTTTGGTGTTATGCACTTGTAGAAACGCACGAATGAAATCCACATTTACCTTTCGTGAGAAGAACAGCCATCGCGCAGAGTTCCAGCTGAAACCAGAGAGAAATAAGGCTGGAATGGCGATCCATTTACAGCTGCTTTTCCTTGTCCTGAATCCCTGTGGCAAGAGCCTCCGAATGCTTCGAAGACTTGTTACATGTGTCCTACATTTATTGCTGCATTCCCAGGAAACTGTGATCTGCGCTGTATCCAAAAACAGCCAGGAACAAAAAGCGTCTGCCTTGTTCCATCAGAGATCCCAGTTACCGCCAGTGCTGCAGCATTCCACTTTTGCGACCAAACTAATCCGTCATGCGAAGAAAACACAAATATATAAACAAACACACACACACACATACGAACGGACTCGTTAAATAAGAACCAGAGCTCCAGACGTCCGCTATCTCAGGAAACGAAGCAGCAGTTCACTGAACTGGGAACTTTACTCCGCTATGGTTTTGGGGCTCTCTTAGTGGCCGCGCCCACCAACGCGCTTATTGGTCACGGAGTAGATCATTTGCATACAAAAGTCATTTGGCTTTTGCATTGGTTCATTCAGCGGTCATACAATTTGTCTTTCCGCAATTTAAATGTACATTAAAAAACACTAACAAAGTATAATAAAAAAGCTACTTTTCTAATAATGGCATTAAAATGTTATATAAAACGATATATATATTACAAGTAACTTTTTAGAATGCATTCTATTTTATTCTTTTTTTTTTTGTTTTTGCTTTATTTTGCATTTAGGGAAAGCAAGCACGAGTTCTTTGACAGGGTGTTTCCAGCCTCCCGGAGGTGGAAACTGCTGTCCTGCACTAGAGAGTGGATGTGGGCGGGTCGCCTGGAGAAATTAGCAATCCAAAGAGGCACATGGCGCCAGAGAGACGACACAGACAGACAGTGACACTCAATTACCCCCCAGACAATCCCATGCAAAACACACAGAGCACAACGATCGATATCTCAACTGCCCTGCCCGCACTAATGTGTGGAGCACTCTGGTCAGGGCATGTGCTTCACTATTCAAGGCATCTTGGACAAACTTGATCCACGAGTAAACAAATATTAATCTGGAGGCTGTGCCCAAGTAGAGGAGCAGTTGGTCATTTATGAAAATAAATAGCCCAAATATATAATGTCTTATGTTTTTTTTTAAATAGGAATAGATTGGGTTATGCATTGTGATATTTTAAATTTGTTTTCATTATATTTAATGTACTTAATTTATCTCTATAATGTGTTTAAAACCATCAATATTTCACAATCTTGTGGGCAAGCTTTCCATGTTACACAGTACACACACTGGTTTATTACTCCGTCTAAGAATTAATGAAACTCGCACAGATTCGTCTTGTGATCAAAACCATGAAAAGACTGATGAAGTCAAATAATCAGTTTGTTGATGGTCGGGGTGATGATGTCTGAAGTGTCCTGAATGGCATTATGGCACAGCTATGAACACTTACAATCACATCAGCATATGATCCAGTTTAAGTCTATCAAGCCCTCCACAAATGCAAAGAAGTATGAATAACAGACACAGTCTGTTATATTAATGCCTTTATCATCTGCCTTTTTGCTCGTTTCATAGTTTTCTTTTTGTATTTACTTCCACCTTGGTTATGTGATCGGAGTTCCATCACATGATCACTCATTCTATTGCTTCCTATTTACTTTCAGTACTCACCAGGCATTTTGTGTTATCCTGTGTATATATTCCCATGCCTAAGTGAGCTTGGAAAGGGACCATTGTTCATCAATACAGATCGCAGTCACGCAATGCAAGCCTATGTCAGTTTGTGAACAAGATCTTTTCATTCGTTCGTTTAGTTTATTCCTCCTCCTTTGGAGAGGTCTTATGTTATTCAGGTTTTCCATACTAGGGTCTTTTATATTTCCTTACATGTTTTGTAAATACACTTGTATTGTGATCAATAAAGAGAGATCAATAAACAATTATAAATATATTAACTTGGAGGATATTGATGGTTTATTGCAGGAATGTTGTTTACTTAAAAAACTTTTACGAGTTAAACAAAAAAAATAGTTTCTTTGTCTTGAGTTTACATTAATTATGTACTTGTAGTTTACATTATTTTACATACTTGCATTATTATGAGGAATGAATCGGACTACAAAAATTCTAACTACAAAACACTAAATTTTGTGTAACTTTGCCTAGAAAAGTAGAATTTTCAATGCAAAAGTTAACTTAAAATCGGTTTCATCTGAATATTTGATAAGCTTTATGGAAGCAAATTGTGGCATAATTTAAAACAAATGATTGACATAAATTATATTATAATTAGATTATAATAAAATAACCTTATTTTCTAACAAATGTTATATCGTTATTTTCTCCAGCCATTACCCTTAAGATTGACTAGTTAATTCATTGACACTTTTGGTGTTTGTTTATCTCTTTTAATTCACAATATTTGTAGGAAATTAAAAGTATTTAATTGTATTGTAACTTTCACAATGTCTGAATGAAAATGAGTGGAGTGAGCGGATGCAGGGTTTATTATAGCTGGGGGTCTGGAGAGCTGGGTATTGCCCGTGAACAGGACGCTGGAGATAGGGAAGTGTTTGATGATGAGAGACAGACTGAGAGACGCTCATTTCTGATAGACGGCCATCGATTCGGTGTCAAAGGGTAAAGACAAGGCATTCCGCTTCGGGGGACACATTCAGAGACCTACAGACATTACCGGATTGACAGCAATTATCCTAATTGTTGGTAATTTCAGTGAGGCGCCAGTTCAAAACCAGGCTTCCCTTCAAATGGTGAGATTCACACCTCCACGGAATAAAAATCCTGTGAAACGGCAGCGTCATTAAAGCAAGGCCCAGTCACAGTACGAACAGATGTTTGGCTGCGGCAGCTCGGCAAATGTAAGACCAATATTCCCGGTGGTTAAAATAAGCACGACTCGAGTCACTAATGTTTTACATCATTAGCTACCTGCATTGTGTAGGTGGGCCAACATTTTCACAAAAAACATGCTTAGCTCAGACGCCCGGCGAGCTATGAGTGGTCAAATACTGCCCTCTTGTGTCAAAGAATAAAAGGTATATCAGGACTGTACTCGCTGCATATTGGTAGCGCTGTGACGTTATAGACTCGCAGACGTCATGGACCTTACCCAAAACTACTATAACCCTATTACTAACCATAGCCCTTACCCTATGCCTAACAAGGCATGTAGCATTTTTTGTACATGAGGATTTAAAGTGTATGCTAGTGCCGTGCTAGCTGGTGCATGACGTGGCTCCCGTTGAATCCAAGCTGCAGCCTGTATCTCATCAATGATGTCACGCATCGTTTTACGTTTGAGAAAGAAAAAAAAAAACATTTAATCTAAGATTTTACATTTACAAACTATTGACACCTTAATTTTGGAAAGTATCATTTGCATTTTTTATAGGTGCCAAATAATTTTAATACAGTACGCAGTGTGCTAGAGACCTGTTAAAATAGCAGCTGCTTTAACAGCACCTAATCAACCTCAATCCTTTTATTTTAAATATAAATTCAAACGTCGCATTTATGGCAAATAGAGATAAAACGCGTTTAGCACACATCCGAAAAATGAAAAACAAACAACATTTACTTTAGCATGTTTATTACAATAGATACATTTCACATTTGACCTTCCAACCACACATTAACCTGCCCTGACAGGGTTTGTGATGTCCAGTCCATGGCTGACCCTCAGCTTCCGGTTTCCCCCGTTCCATTTACTCAGGGTGCAAAGGAAAACATGTGGTAATAATTTATGAATACAACATATCTGATAAACTAGTAATCACTGCAACTTTAATAAAACTTTCATTATTACTCAGCAACTGTACATAGGAATGAACTCTGGTTTACCACAAGTCACCCCAGCAACTTGCGTAATTTCCTTTTTCTTTTATACGTACAGTTCTTTTACAAATAAAGCAAGGGTACAGAAAAGAATCAAAACAAAAACCTGGAAAGATTAAGAGAAAGGGATTTCTGGGTAAGAACCAGTCTTCATCTCCAGGCATAGGGGGTAAGGGAGGGGAAGGACCCGGGCTGAGCTGCAGGAATGATTCTTTTCGTTCAAGCTCACATTTATTCCATGATGGACGCAGGCACTGCTTCTCGAACATGAGCCACTCAGAGCAGGTAGGACATGACATGACGTAACCCCCTCAAAGGCATGGGCTGAGGGAATGAAACCATTATAGTGCAACCAGAGAATCAATGACCAAGAACCGAGTAGCGTTTCTACCCGTTCTCATTTGTAGCGAGAGCACACTGAACTGGTGGATAGTGAGCACAGCTGT
Organism: Danionella cerebrum; assembly: GCA_007224835.1. Classification (NCBI taxonomy): domain Eukaryota; kingdom Metazoa; phylum Chordata; class Actinopteri; order Cypriniformes; family Danionidae; genus Danionella; species Danionella cerebrum. The sequence continues at coordinate 192,759 of SRMA01025053.1, read as the reverse complement.
GAGAAGACCAAACGTCAACGTCTTCAAGTTCCAACTGTTCCATGCAGGTCTGGTACATGCGCAAGGCGATGGCTCACCGGTTGCGTAACATAAGCACAGTCGCTTTGGAATACGTCATTTAAAAATCTACAGATGGTGGCCTGAGTTTCCAGTCTGCCTTGGTGCGGAATCAGTTCACGGTTGGATGTCAAAGCTTTTGATAGTTTTTTTTTTCCTACAAAATTTATTTACAACATGGAAATAACATCTACAGGTAATCTACATGTACAGGGAGTGGGCAGAGCAGCTCTCAACCCCCTCTCCCCTGACTCTCGATCCCAGCAGGACCTCGCTGCAGCTTGTTTAATGTAAGACTGGGCCCAGGGCAAAAAGCAGCAGAAGTGGGTGCTCCATGGTTCCGCACACATGAAATGGGATTCGCCCACTGTCACCTACCCCTCTCAACTCCTGTTATCAAGACCACACTGCAAAGACAGACTTCCTCAAACCATGAAGGAATTCTGATTCTTCAACTTTTCAAGTTCTTTAATTTGCTGTCTCAAAAACAGTATCCTGTTGAGAAAGAGAGAAAAAGAGGATTTGTGTAAAAAAAAAATTGTGAGTGGTGTCATTTAAAAGGCCTTTGAACATTGAGAACAATACAAATTAATGACATGAAAAGGCCAATATTTAATTTGCAAATTAAACACATATTTGTTATATACACATCAAACCATGTAAAACGTTGCCTAGCAACAAGATGCATTGTGATTGGTCAGACATGTTTCGAGCAATTGCGACGGCTAGGAGGAAAATAAAAAACATAATAACATCTGTGATGTAAAATGAGTCAACAAGTATTATGTCGAAATATACAGTGGTACCCCGAGATACGAATTCCTCAAAATATGAAACGTCTCGTGGGTAACATTTACAAGCTGTTCTGGATTCGTTCCACCTCCTCCGACACATTGCTTCACTCTCAAGGTAAGGTTTCACATTTGTGTAAATATTACGTATTTTGTTTGAGTTTTATTCTGTTTTATTATCATTTATTACATTAACAATGTGTAGATTTAAGGATTAAAGAAACGTTACTTGATTTTTCTCTGGTTTTCTATTTTTTTTATCTACTTATACTCTTGTTTCTGAGAGCCGTTGCACAGATTAGGCGTTTTACATCACCCTGGAACGGATTAGTTTCGTATCTCAGGGTACCACTGTATTAATGTTTTACAACTAAAATCATGCCTACTGAGTAAAGGCCTTAAAGCCGAGGTTGTCAAGAGGGAGACTTCGGTGCAAATGTGATTCATAATGGAAGACTTTTAAGTCCAATTTAGTTAGCAATACTTGGTTGGATAAACTGTCAATTTTACAGTCCAACATTCCATCCCATTCATTTTTGAACTTTGATGCAGCTGCAAGGTGATGTGTATGTAACGGAGCCCCTTTGGTGTATGGCTGATTTTTCTGGGCAGTTTAAAATAAGTATTGACTGAGAAATTGCCTTCCATACCTTTTAAGAAATAGGAGCCCTTTGCCTAAAGCAATGGTGCTAGTCTCTTTGGTAAAGTCAGAGCAGTGCATGGGGTGCATCTGTTTTTGATAAGTGTGTGCCTGACAATGAACGAACAAATACAAGAATGGAAAGCAAACAAATTACAGGGCCCCCATGGACAAGTTTACATGGCAGCTACAGAATAATGAGTAACTGATGATGAAAATAAATGAATAGAATGAAAACTTCCACCAAATAATGTTTATTTATAACAGAACTCACCGCTGTTCACGCAAAGTGGCCTGTATCTCACACACTCGCACCAACGAGCGCAGATTCTTTAGCTCTGTGCAGTTCTCTGACATGTAGATGCTGCCCATACTGTGAGCTTCTTCACGTAACCGCGAGGCCTTCATGGGAGATGCATGATGCGGTCAATCATTAAAAAACAAACACAAAAAGCTAGCAGTGGAGAACTCAAACGAATACCTGTTTCTCTACGTGCTCAGCAGGCCACCCCTGAACGTGTTTGATGAGGTTCTCATTGAAGTGTGTTGCTAGCGCTGGTGTGAAGGAACATGGTCCTCTACTTGGTGTTGTGTTGGGAGGAACCGAACCAGGAAGTATTGCTCCACTAACGGCACCTGGTCCTTGACCACCTCCACCTCCACCGCCGCCACCACCACCACCACCACCCCCTACACCATTGTTGCTGCTGCTGCTGTTGTTACTGGCCATGTGGTTCGGACCTGGAGACGGACTTCTCTGACTGCTGGTAAAATGTAAAGGATAGATCAGTGGTGATCTATAACCCACTTGTCCACATGAGGGCGCTACAAACTAATTTCCTATTATTTTAGAAAACGAACCCTGAAGAAGCAAGCAGATGGCACTAAAACACCTCAAAACATCCAACAGACTTCTTCTTATGCATACGACCGTGAGCTCAAACGAAGTTTGCAAATATCTTTTTAGTCAATTAATTACTCTGGAACGTTATTCATTCATTAATTAATTAATTTTCCATTTTGGGGTCTCTAGCACACATCAGGCGTGAGGCGGTGGAACAACCTAGACAGGTCACCAGTCCATCGCAGGGCAACACAGACATTCACACCCAAGGGGAATTTAGAATAATCAATTAACCTAACCGCTTGTTTTTGGGATTGGGTTTCCTCTGGGTACTCCGGTTTACCCCACACTCAAGCACGGGGAGAACATGCAAAGTCTTTCCAGGAAGGACACCGGCGAGCCTCAAACAGACAACCTTTTGCTACCAGGCCACAGTGCTACCTGTGATGTCAACTGAGTATCCACATTACAACTTTGGTGCATGAAAAGACATGTAGACCACACAGAGTATATTTACAGCTGAAACTATTAGGGATTCAAAGGTGCACAAAGCTCATGGTTCAGTATGTACCGCATTTTTAAGAGAGAGATTTAAGGCTGGCAAAAGCTACGGGCACCCTGAGGTCCTGAAACCAGGTGTTTGAAGACAGCTCAGAAGAGCGTTTGCATTCATATGCTGCCTTTTGCATTAGAACATCTGGCAAAACATTGGTGGCACTCGACGTTCTTTTTCCATCTTTGTTGTATTAGTCAGCAAAGCCGGAGTCTCCTCAACAGTGCTGCCTATTCCTTCCCTGGCTCAGTGAAATGTGAAGTCCAACCCTCCGCTAAAGGCCCATTCACTCGAATTTTCGTTGAAATATTTCGTGATCTGACACCCCTCGCTACTAAACCATGTGTGCCAATGTGACAACAGACATTGGCCTGAAACGAACGGTTCCAACGAAAAAGGGTTTTGGAGTGACGTATCGGACTCGGGTTTTGCAGGACAGCGACCAATGAAAGCTGGCTCTTTTGATAAAGTGAAGAAAGAAATGGCTCACCACAAATCCTCTCTTTTGTCCAAGTTTTTGACAAACAGCTTTTTGTGATCAGCCACCAACATTAAAAACCGTTTGACAGCCATGATTTTTCTATGCGTACTTTTAATTAGAGTTGTTCCGATTCCGATACCAGTATCGAAAATGCTGGATGACCAGCCACTGTCAGTGGTCGAAAACGTGGGCTTTCACCACTTAATTAACATTTGGAGACCTGATACAGTTTGCCTGGTCGCAAATCTATCTCCGAAACAGCGCTCCCTAAATTATATGAGACAGTGCGCGAACACATTTCATGTAAACTAAAGGACGCGCGATCTGTTATTTTGCGTGACAACGCAAGCAACATGAAAAAAGCGGAAGTGATCCCCTCAGTTACAGTTCTAAAACGCCAACTTGCTCGGGAGAGCCAGGAGGACACTGGTTTAAAAACAATGAAAAACACTCTTCTTGAGGCAGTCAAGAAACGATTCACAACCATTGAGGAAGAGCCCTTGTATGCAGTTGCCACTCTCTTGTATCCACATTTCAAAGATAGTGTATGTCTATTAATTTTTTTCATGTCCATATTGATTATTGTCATTGCCATATTGAGTATATCTGAAGCACAGCATAAAATAATTTATTTTAAATTATAAAATGTCAATTAATACAGGGCTAGTAGTATCTACAGCTGTATATACAGATACACACCCAGGTATCGGATCAGTACTCGGTATCGGCCAATACCCTGAGCCCGAGTATCGGGATCGGGAGGGGAAAAATGGTATCGGAACATCTCTACTTTTAATGTGTAGTCTTTTCCGTTTTCCCCATTTGGCTATGTGATCATCTGACAGAGCGCAACCACCATCTTCTGGCAGGGAGCGTCATTGCATCAATATTTCCTGGACGCAGATGAAAAGCACCCTGTGCTGAGAAGCCATCAGGAGATTCCTTTGAATCCCAATTTGATTCGATGTGAACGGGTCTTAACTTTAGTGCTCTCTGATTGGATATTTACACAAAGAAGCAGTTCATTGATGGGGAAAGAAATGTATCTCACTGAGTTTTCACATATGAAACTAATAATAATATATACAGGAGTTATTCAAATGAGAAACTGAAAAATGCAGTTCACAAGCACGTACCTAACTGAGGGTGAAAGGTTCGGTATAAAACCGCGTACTGTGGCATCCCTAGAAACTAATGTCACGTAGGATACTGCTCTCCGTTAACGTCACGGCATCAAATGACTACTCAACAAGAATGTGTGTCACAATTGCTTTACACTTACCTCTGTCTCTGCAGCGTTCGTGGAGAGTTGCCATTATCGTGATGTTTATCTATGGAAACTGGCTGCTGGGATGATGGTGGAGGAAGAGAACTGGACTTAACGGTCATCGTGTTCATCTGCTAAAGAGAACACTTTGTGAAGCAAGTTTTGTTAGAGGCCAACAACACCCACATGAAGCTACCATACCTTGGTCTGTGAAGACACAGGTGTGGTACTGAGGGGGGGTTTAAGTGAGGCTGTATTGGTCTGGGGCGTGCTGATTCTGGGGGACACATACGACCGTGGGGATGAAGCGTCTGACGTTAGAGACATTGGAGACTGGCTGGACTGTTGGGCTACTCAAAAACAGAAAAAGAAAAAACAGGTAAAGGGATAAAGTGTCATATCATTATAATGTGCCATTTTGACAAGTCCTGTATTAGCTTTTTATAAGATTCAGTTGCATTTATACCCCATTATCCCCAATCCCTGGGGCATGAAGGGGTTTGGCCTTTGTAGGCCTGGAACCACACGTCAAACCAATAAATAAATAAACTGAAAAATTCTCTGCAGATGTGATCATGGAATGACTTGTAAAGTCTTGAGTTTGCAATATGAGAATAGTTAATGTTGCTGAGAATTGTTTTCATCATGAAAAGCACAGAAATCTGTAATGAAATTGTAAAAATCCCATTGGCTCTTTGGCATTTAAAGTAAGAAAGCTCAGTTTCTTCCGTCATTCACAGTTGCTACTGTCCATTCCAAAATCTGTGAAGGGTTAAGGTCTTTGCACACTGAAGTGCAAAACTTTAATTGCATAATCATGCAAAAATACTTCAGACAATGTTTAGGTCCACAAACCTCACATTCTGGATAATTTAACCTCTTGAGCCTAAAAGTCCCCGGTACCATGTGGTTTTTTTAGGCGGAGTTCATTTTTTGGCCTAAAATGAAAACAAAAATTCTTCCCCACATTCCGCTCAATGATCTGCTCTGATCAGCAGCAGCCAAGGCTGAGTGTGATCTTTGCTAAGCTACCAAGCTGCTGACTCAGAACCTCACAGATGATATGAATCAGCAGTGATTTCATTCCAACCATGAATCAGAAACCGAGATAGGTAACTAAAACCACCATTGGTCTAAAAACTAAAACATAATGAAAACCTTAAAACATCCCTTGATATTCACCAAAACAATTGTATTTAGCGTAACAGTGGTAAAATAAAATTGAACATTGCAGGAGAGAATCAGTGTACCTTGGTTGGATAGCTGAGAGGCCTGGGAAAGTAGAGTCGTGATGTTGAAGGCAGAAGAACCAGCAGTCAGGATCTTATGAAGCATGGATTGCACTGAAGCCTGAGTTACAGCGGCCGTGAGAACTAGAGACACAAACAGATCAAGAGGAAAGAAAGCAAGGATGCTCCTTTAGTTGCTTCATTTAGACAATTATACTGTAAAGTTTTTTGACACAAAGACATTCAAATGCTTTTAATTGTTTAACACCTTTATTAGTTCTGGAAAGACCATAGGGTTTGCCATTGAACCCGGGTCAATGGCACCCAACTACCACAGAACTAGATACAATTTTGTTTTTAAATACATTTGCTAGACTTCTAAAAAAAAGAGATATTTCTTTAGCTGCAACTGACTGTGATTTATTTTTTCTTTAAAGCTCCATTAAAACTCCATTGTTCACTTGGCTGACAGTTTTCTAACTTATTGGTTAGCTTCAAAGTATTTAGACTCAGCACACAAAAACAAACACGCAAAAAAAGTGTTGTGTCCAAAGTTTTACATTTAAAACGATTAGAGGAATATTAATCCATCAATTGTTTCAGCCCTAGTGCATAAATTAGCCACTCACAACAGTCTTCACTCACAGAGATCTGATAAATTCTTTACCTTCATTGATCTTGGCCATGTCTACGCTGGCATTATTCAGCTGCAAGGCGGTCTGCAGAGCCGGAAGAAGTTGCCGTAAAAGTGAGGGATCTTGCAGCAGGGTTGGTGGAGCGGGTGACTGCATTACTGGAGAAACTGGAACTGTTGAAGCAGAGGCACTGCTGGCTGAATTGGCAATACCAGATGCAGCAGCAGAGGAAGAGGAGGGTGTGAGTGAGGAAGGCTTCTCTGTGGCAATTGAAGACTCTGTTTAGAGGATGAACGACACGGTAATAAATTGGAGGTTATTATTTTAACAAATTAAGCTTCTATGGCTCAAAACATGTGTCTCCATGACAATGTGTGGTTTATATTATAATGAATCTTCAGCCTAAATTAAAAACACGACCAGCAGACTATTTTCAACATCTTCTGATGTGCCATCAATTGGGATTTTAATAGGGTGAAACACAAGACTTTGCCCTAGGGTGTAGCAAACATCTAAAGCCACAAAACATCTCATAGACAATTCAAAGGCTGAAAATGAGAGTCTCTGCATTTATCTTCAGGGGGGGCTCTGTGAAACATGTAATGTGCAGTAAAGTAGAGCATGAGTTTTCATTGTTTTACAGTTGCTCCAGAAGTAAATCTAAAAATAGTCCCACAATTCCCAAGGATAAACACATGGCGAGACGATGCAGAACAACTCTTAACAGGTGCTAGCAACATAACTAGGGAACTAGGCACAGAGCTTTTCTTAATGGAAAACACATGCTATGTCCTTAAAGAGTTAGAACACCTCTAGAACACTTTTTGAGAGATCAACATGTGTACATGGTATACATTAACCTCTTAAGCCCTGAGGCCTATTTTCCGAAAATCCTATACTTTTACTTTTTAAGGCATTTCTCAGCTTTTACAAGGCCTAAACTGTAAATTGGTATCAAAATGAAGATAGGTTCTTGGGGAGTGGTGTGGATGAGTTAATTTGACATTCAAGAACACTGGGTAAGAGTAATTGATGTTGGAATGGCCAAAAAATGAACTCCGCCTAAAAAAAAACACATGTTTCCTCTAATATCTCCTTATTTTACTTATAACGAAGCAAATAAACACAATCAATTGTAACCACTACATGTGAAGGATATCTGTAGCAAGTTTGGTGTTCATACTACAAGAAACTAATATTCTGTAAAGGTTTTGATTGAACAAAGTTCAGGCGTAATCCATGTTGGCACAGTTTGGCACAATTTGGCACAATAATTGAAATATGGAAAAAATCTTGTCCAAAGCTTCAGCTACGTTCATAGTCTTCTTTTCTTGCTTATGGGACATGATTTCAGACAAAAAAACTCCTAAAGAAACGCTGTAAAAGGGGGGTGGAAGCTCATTTACCCCATCTTGCTGCGCTTTTGGGAACCTTTCATTCACAAACGCTTTCGACGTCGAGCTTCTGCGTGTCCCTACCCCCCGACCATCTGTCCAATCCGGGAGATCTATATATCGCTGGAAAGCTCTGATTCTATGGAAACCAATCAGCTCAACCATTTTGAGACTGACGGGATCGCCGACGAATCACACGACGCGCAGCGTGGAGAGACCACCTCTTACGCACGGGGAGTCATTCCATATTTGGTGACGTAATGAGAGCACAGGAGCAACAGAAAAAATCCAAAATGGAGTTTCCGCGAAGCTATCGACCGGACATAACAACAAACGGACTTTTATCGCTATGGAAATAACTTTTTGTTGAAAAAACGGCAAAGGTAAGACAAGATTTACATGCTTGCTTGGTTTTCGCTGGCGTTTTTTCGTGGAACTTTCGCTCCCTGCTCTGAAATACTTCATGCAATGTAAATGAGTTGCATATCACTGGATTCAGCTGGTTGTTAGCTTTCATTTTATGCCAGGGTTTTGGTGTTTCCGTTTATATTGTGGATACATATCGCACATAAACAAAAACGTGGTCATGAATTATACTCCGGCTATGTTGTTGTTTATTTGCATGGCGTTCGAGCTGTGGTTCACGAATATGAAATTGAATTAGATACGTTTTTAGAGGAGTTTCCGCTGAACACAACAGTATTTAATATGTGTGGGTTATTCTCAGGGTTCGTGAGCTATGAGCGAAAATGTAACGCACAAGGGGGCAAGTACCCGGTACCGGGGACTCTCGGGCTTAAGAGGTTAACATGCATAAATATATGAATTTTTGAGTCATCGAAAAATAAACTTTAAATTCACTTTAAAAATAAAAAAAAATGTTTTTATTCTAATGGTCGATGAATCATTATCATTTTGGAGAAAGAGGCCGTGCCATTACAGACACAATCCTTCACTAGGTTACACTGCTCTGTGAAGCACAAACACAGTCACTGAATTACACATGACCAAATGAGCAGCGGTTGGTACAAATCTACTTTCATGCAAATCTACTTTTTGGCATCTTACTCATTCACTGCTCAGTCAAAGTCCGCTATCCAATTTTGTATATTCCACAAGCACAATTAATGACCAACCAATCACTTTATAACCAGCCAATTATATGTGAATAAATATTTTGACCATTAGATAGAAATATTGTTTTCTAAATATCTTTAGAATCTGGAAATTTGGAAAAAGCATCTCCAGCTCTCCGAGTTGTGTACACAATAGTTACACCGAGATGGTATGGTCCACTTTGAAACATTTTAAACATTTTAGCAATGATCAGATTATTGAACAGCAAACATCTGAATCACAGAGGAAGGTTTTTGCCTAGAATGGCCACACAGTTAAAGCACAACAGTCCAGTGTGTGGGAGAGAAGAGAGGGGTGTGTCGATGCAATATCCACCGTAAAGTTACAGATAATTGTAAGTCTGATAAAAATGATCAAACCTTCATCATTAGACTCGGCTTGTGCTAAAATATGAAACAAAAAAAAAAAAAAAAAACTCTGAAGCGGAAGAGCTTAAAAATCAGCTGCATGCAACACACGTTCAGCGTGATTTCTAATTGAAGTGTGTATATACGAGGCTGCATATGATTTAAATCCATTTTTCAGCTTGCCCATTTTAATCACGCTGGTGGTTTACACGCACACACACACACACACACACACACACCCCTTAACTACCCCTTTACTAACTAAAGAATAATAGCTAATGATACTCAGACTACAAACTACCCATGAGGACGTCTAGTTCGTATGAATCGAGCTAAACAAGGCAGGTGTGAAAGCACCCATAAAGGAGTTGTTTATATCTCTCCTCTTCAAGTAAAACAAAATGCACAGAACCAAACCAAAATCAGAATAGTCCACCTGACAATATGAGTGAACAAGCAAGCATATTATGAAAGATTTAACATGATCTTAAGATGCTAATACGTACTAGTGCTGGAAAAGCTGCCGGGTGCAGCTTGCATGGCTTCACGCCTGTAGTCCCGATCTTTAGGGAAACTGTTGACCACTGCTGCTGTCTTGGTTGACTCCTTCTGTCGTTGCTCTCTGGCATGGGAAAGGCAAATTACACTAGTCGTTCAAAAACAACCCAAATTAATCACATTGTTTGTTATGCTAAAGTGACCATTTTTTTCAAACACACATTATCCAGTTCAGCATTCAGAATCTACAGATGACCACCATTTAACAACTGGAGTCATGCATCAACACTGGGTACATCAGCATTCACTGTAAGATGCACTAGCAAACAAATTAAAGTTGAAAATGTGCTTTCCTCCACGCAAGAAAATTATTTAATAAAAGGACCAAAAGTCCCAGACTTGGATGATAATCAACAATGGAAGTCTTTATTTAAATTATTGGGTCTGAACAGACCAAGAAGAAACCCCTTTTGAACTAAACTACAGTTTATAATACTGTCTGCAAGTAAATCACAGATGTCATTTCCAATCAGAACACATTTCACACTGCATGGGTGCTGGGTTTCCTGAGATTCTGGGCAGTCGCATGCAATTGTCTGCGACTCAAAATCTGGGCTAATATTGTGCAGGCTGAAACCGGGTTAAAGATGGACTGGGAATGATTGGGAAAGAAGAAAATAGTCACAGATATCAAGGAAGATATTAATCTTTGGTACATTTGGTAAATATTAATATCCCTTATGATTGTGACTCCAAAACAGTATGTTGTCTGTGTGCAGTGGTTCTCTTTCCACCTACATGTCTGACCACTTTTTCCACATCTCATTTACAGTTGACTGCATCGGCCAAAATCCCCCATTCAAAAGCATTTCTCTTACAAGCAACAACCGAAGACCCAAGTTTCAAATTATACAGTGTTCCTTTATCCGAGACCTCTGCCAATAGCACAATTCAGTGTTTGTTGTTTGCTTGTGCAATCTTCTCACTGCCTGTTTTTCCATTCAAGTGTGCTACTTTATATGTTTGATCACTCAAGTTCATTTTATTAGGGACATACAAGTAGAAGCTAAGTCCGATCCTTCATACATTATTATTTTTTTTTGTACGTACATAAAGTTTTAATCTGAACTCCATGCAAGTAAAATGGCATATGAATCTGAGCTGAGTGAAAGTGTGCATGTTTAATACCTCTCCAGCCACTCTTTGGGTTTCTCCCACTGAGACACCTCCGTCCTACAGTTGTAGTAGTACTTTTTCCCTGAAGAACTGATGTGCTCAGACCAATCATCTGGTGGCTCACATGGCTGAAAAAAAGAAACATCAAGTGTGAGGACAGATTGTTGTTTGCAGATTTTAGTTAAAGGATCTTAAACAGGAGAGGCAGATGAAGGAAGGGTAGTAAAAAAAGTAACAAAGGCAAAAAGAAAAGGAACGACCTGAAGGAGGAAAGAAGACAACCCAGGTGTTTGTTTTTCTTTTGAGATGAGGCTGCTAAAGAGAGCATAACTATGGAGGACCCATAAAAATTAAAATAAAGCGAGCAGACAGATGGAATACAAGCAAAGCAAACTGAATCCTGATGCAAGTGTCTGTAATATTTGATGAGGTGGATCACTCTACATCTCCCCTGCAGGAAGTTCCTTTAATCTGCCTGAATACTTATTCCACCTACCAGCAGTCAGACAGTCAAAGCCTCTAACCACTGCTTCTCACAGACCCAATCATTAAAACTGAAGTGTACAATTTCTGTCCAACTACAATCACAGAGTGGAGCTGTAAAAGTAATGACAAGCTTCCTGACTCTTTTTCTTGAGCCAAAGAGGTCATGCTCTGCTTTACGATGACCCAGTTTCCAGGAGCCTTGGGGCCAATTCAGACATGTTCTAGCTATGCTTTTCTAGAAATTAATTTATCAGACAATTGATTTTGCTACAACTTATCAGTAGAAATAAACTAATTTCTAGTAGCACCCACAATTGAAGTGAAACTTAATATATTCTTACTGATCATAATAATTAAGTTTAATCATATTGGAATACATTCCTTAAATTGGAAAAATCTAATCCACCAATGGGTTGTTTAAGTTAAAGGAATACATTGACATTTCCCAGTTTGGTTTCCAAGCCCACCAAGCACAGAGACAATTAACCTCTTAAGCCCTGAGGCCTATTTTCCAAAAATCCTATACCTTCACTTTATAAGGCATTTCTCAGCTTTTACAAGGTCTAAACTTCAAACCTTGGTATCAAAATGAAGATGGGTTCTTGGGGGGTGGTGTGGATGAGTTAATTTGACAGTCAAGAACACTGGGTAAGAGTAAATGATGTTGAATTGGCCAAAAAATGAACTCCGCCGAAAAAAAACCTACATGTTTCCTCTAATATCTCCTTATTTTACTTATAACGAAGCAAATAAACACAATCAATTGTAACCACTACATGTGAAGGACATCTGTGACAAGTTTGGTGTTCATACTACAAGAAACTAATATTCTGTACAGGTTTTGATTAAACAAAGTTCAGGCGTAATCCATGTTGGCACAGTTTGGCACAATTTGGCACAATAATTGAAATATGGAAAAAATCTTGTCCAAAGCTTCCGCTATGTTCATGGTCTTCTTTTCTTGCTTACGGGACATGATTTCAGCAAAAAAAAACTCTTATAGAAACGCAGTAAAAGAGGGGGTGGAAGCCACCATTTTGAGACGGACAGGATCCCCCATGAATCACAGGACACGGAGCGTGGAGAGGACTGCTTTTACGCACTGGGAGTGATTCCATATTTGGTCATGTTATGCGAGCGAAGAGGCACCGAAAAGAGCCAAAATGGAGTTTCCGCAAAGCTATTGACCGGATATAACAACAAACTGACTTTTATCGCTATGGAAATAGCTTTTGTTGAAAAAACTGGTAAGACAAGATTTACATGCTTGCTTTGTTTTTGCTGGCGTTTTTTCTGGGAACTTTCGCTCCCTGCTCTGAAATACTTTGCGCCATGTAAATGAGTTGCATATCACTGGATTCAGCTGGTTGTTAGCTTTATAATTGATGACGTGGTCATGAATTATACTCCGGACATGTTGTTGTTTATTTGCATGGCGTTAGAGCTGTGGTTAACGGACATGAAATTGAATTAGATAATTTCATGTTAATTTTTAGAGGAGTTTCCGCTGAACACAACAGTATTTAATATGTGTGGGTTACTCTCAGGGTTAGTGAGCTATGAGCGAAAATGTAATGCACAAGGGGGCAAGTCCCCGGTACCGGGGACTCTCGGGCTTAAGAGGTTAATGATATTGGATTACTTATTTTCCTTAAATAGATTCAGAAAATTACAAGATTTGAGCGCTGCTTTCAACATGGCCAATCAAATCATGCTTCTTGACAAACAAGAAATCTCAGTTAGTCTTTCTGGAACAGCGATTAAAGGGTTCAGGACATATTTAGAAGGAAGAGGCTTTTTGCGAGCATAGGTCACTATAACTGGACAGCAGTGTCATGTGAGGTACCTCAAGGCTCAATCCTTGCACCTCTCCTGTTCAGGCTATCCCAGGTTCAAATTCAAATCCCTCACTAAAGTTATGCACTCAAGATTTATTTCGCCGTTTCTCCAAATTACTAGAGCCCCTGGCTTGAGATCAGATCACTGAGGCCAGTAGCTTGAAATCTTCTTCAGCTAAGTAAAGACAAAACTTAAGTCATTTGGAAACAAAGATGAGGTTCTCAAGGTGAACGCTTACGGCCACTCCAAACTCTAAAAACCAGGTCAAGAACCTTATGGTGATTCTGGATAGGGATGTTCCGATGGTAAACTGTGCCCGATCACGTGGTTTCAGACTCAATCAGAATCAGGCATCACCTCTCGATCAGGACTTGGATATATACATCGTAACTAATATGCAGACAATGATCATCACAATATGCAGACAGCCGAGGGACTTTTTAAAACCCCTAGTGACTTTTGCAGGTTCTCACTCATGCTAGTTTACTACCTCAGCCTTGTGTCCGCGCATCAAAACAAAGCGCTGAAACTAAACGTGGCTGGCTTCAGCAGAACACTGAGCTGCAGGAAACCGTCGTGACTTGTGTCTTTAGGAGGCCCAATCTCACACAGATTTTGAGAACTTCAAGATTGTGGCTCTTTACAATGAAACATGCAGTACTGAAATGTTAAATAGCATGAAATGTAATGTAATTTAGCAGAAAGTTAAAACGGGATAGTTCGGGATTCCTCATCACAAGGATAAAATGAGTGCCGGAGCGAGCGAGGAAATTATATATGTGAATTGTGTACATATGTTACTAAATAATTGTTAAGTGTTTGCAATTTTTTGAATTTTATTTACATTCCATGTTGACATTTATTATTATAAAGAGAAAGGTTAAGTACATAATAAAATGTTTAAATGTAATCTATTTTTCTCCTGGTGCCTTTTTTAAATGGGTCATAAAAAGATCAATATTTATCGTTATAAAAGACATATATTGTGATATTGTTATTGATATTGTGAAACAGTTTTCAGTAATATCGCCCAGCCCTAGTTTGTATGATGCTGCATGGTTATGATGTTGCAGGAATGAGGGTTTCTTTCATGGAAGAAATTGTCAGTGCGATGTGGAGCTCTTTTTTTGCTGACTTTGCTGACAAATACGACAAAGATAAAAAAAAATTGTCTCCATATGTCAGCAATGTTTTATCAGATGTAATAAATGAAGAGGCAACATATGAAACGTAGGCGCTCATCTCCACCATTTTCAGATGTTCCTGGTTTCAGAACCCTTATGTTCCCGCGACTTTCGGCTGCCTTAAATCACTCTCTTCCTGCTTAAGAAGCTCATGCTCACCTGGCTACGAATATTTATTTTATTGTTTGAATTCAAAGCAAAAAAAGTTATGTAGATGTATCGATGTCAAATAAATAGAATTCTATGAATGCAGATTATTTATCTGTTCATGCTATCCGTGCAAAGAATGATTTAATAAATTACAAATTTGCTATGCCCCCACAACCAAACACCATGGTTAATTAAAAACTGCTTTGTGAACTCTGAAAATATTTCATTTGAAAAGTTTTCAAATACAATTGTTTACAGTTTACACACACAATTAGCTTCATTAAACATTTAGCTAATAAATAACTGAAACCTTAAACAAGCAGAAACTCATAGAAATGGCAAGGAACAAAAACTCTTTTCCCTGATCAAGTAGTTACATTGGGCTTTGCATGTCCCAAATGAACTAATTTTCTTTACAGCAAGGGAACAGATGGTCTGCTCACAGGAGGTTTGCCACAAAACCAGATACACCACAAGAGCCATGCCAATATAATACCAGGTTTAAATAACATGACACTTCATCTGAAGTCTGATAAAAGGAAAACTTTCTATTTTGAAATAAATCAAGGCAACTTGATTGGCAGTTCAAAAGATTTATGGACAACCAAACAGTGGTAACATCTAATGCATGGTGCAACACCCTTTTGTAAATGTCGGCTGAAAAGCCAAGTTTAATTTAGTAATAAGACCTTAGTAATCCGCCCAATTCTTGTTTAAGACATGCTGAGAACTGTGGTGCTTACCATATCTGATGATTTGTTGGTATTTGAAAGGGAGTTGGAGTTGTGGTTGTTCTCTTGAGGGGATATGCTGGTCCCTAAAACAAAAATAAAAATATACTTTTTTCTGTAGTCATAAGACGAACCAGTTAACAAAAAATAAATAAAATACATTATATGAACTATGATTTAGCTTCAAACTCCACAGATTAAAGTAATCTTGCTTTGTTTGATGCTAGATTTTGGTCTATATTAGAACAAAGAACAATGGAAAAAAGTTTTTGTTGTATGATGATAGTGACGCACTCCTGTTTTCCATTAAAAAAAGTGGCTTCCATTTTTGCTCTTCCCAGGATCTGATGATAAACATACGAGTGTCCTGAACTCTTAAAATTCTTTTCTTTTGTATTATGGAATTTAATAGTGTCATTTTTGTAACGTACGATCAATAGTGTTTCAAAGGCTGCTTTACATGTAAGTTTAGAGTTCACAGAGACCATGAAAGGTCTTCTGTTGAGATTTGCATCCTGAAAACGCACACAAGTGGTTACTTCGGTACATAGTTTAAAGGTGTACGTTACATGAAACAAACTAAAGGTATGGTAAAGCGCAAGCAATATTAGTGGGCAGCATAAACACTCAAACCTCACAATACTATTCCGATTTTGCACCACATTTTATGATTACAAAATGTTCAAAAACACATTAAAATTAATGTGTCCATATCATTAATGTATACAATTATATCCAAACCCTTTAAATCAAATCATAGCTTATAATAACAATAGTAGAATTTTGACAGCATAGATAGTCGAATCGTTTTTGCCTTTTTTTACAGGACTGTATGTAAGAGATTAACAATCTCTTAAGTTTTAACTCTTTATTTGTGTTCTGCTACACAAATAGACTTTAAATTACAGACTATCAAGAAAATGGGCACATTTGCAGGAGACCATTCCTTTAACTTGAGCCTTCAGATAGCAAAATCACTACTTAGCAGCTATCTTGTAAAAAGTCTCAATTTATGATATGCAGTAGTGTCATTTGCTGTAGCTTTAAAACCTTTATCAAACTTGCTTACTGCAACTTCTATAGTTTCTGAAAGGTTGTCATAAACCTTATGATAACCAGGCAAATTCTGAGCAAATCAATTCACATGGAATTAGACAATAACTTATGTCATTGAAATCAAACTTAAGTCATTTAAGGGAGAATCATTTACTGATATAATCAGTTTGCAAAGGATCATCATCACCTCTCTCTGTAAATATTAATCACTTGACATCCCTAAATAATACTGAATCGAGTGGGAAGAGCCTTTACATTTGCATACAATCAAAGAAAATGAATTAAACATTTTATGCACCAACCTTTATAGTGTAAACATAAAATGTTACATTTCATCACAAATTTTAACAACATGTCTCTTCAACCCAGCAAGCAGCAATGTAATCCAATTCAATAAATCAACAAGACTAGGAAATATTAATTTATTTGGTTAATCTATGTAGCAGTTGGCTCCTCACATTACTAAAATGATCCTGCACTTTCTTCTTACCTCCTTCTCGCTCTCTACCCCGGTGTGGATGAATGGCTTTAACTCTGCCTTGGCCAGAGTTGTCCATGTATTTATTGTCTGGACTGTCTGACCTCCGCAGCATCTTGCATGGCGTGGGATCGGTACTGTCTCGCATCTTCTCATGTCTGTGATCTGGGTGACTCTTGGATGAATACTTAAGGGTCTGTAAAAAATGTAAATAAATACATTCTGCATTGAACTCTATTCTCTGTTCAACAAACAGGACTGGAATACAGGCTGGCAGTTAGTTTAAACATTTCATTAGCTGGCAACCATTATGCTGTATTGTTGTGTTTTTTTTTACTAAATAAATGTAAATTACGTTTGTTTTCAAGACATTTGGTTAGTTTTACAATCAATTCTAATGTCAACAGTTTAAAAATAATACCTGCCACAAATAATATATTAATGCAACGTTAATTGTGGCTCATGTGCAGCTCTAGGGTTGACATGGCATTAAAGATAGTAAATGTAAACGTAATTTGGAATTAAATGGCAGTTTAAACAGGCCTTATGTAGCCGCTAGCAGGCTAACGTTAGCCTTAAAGTCGCTAGCACCTCTACGCATTTAAAAACGTAATAAATTCGATGGACATGTTACTTTCAGGACTACAAGTTCTCGTTTACAGCCTACTCAAAACTTGTTTTCCATTTTGAGCCAAACTACAGAACACAATATCACTTTTTTGCTGTGTTTTACTCGGAGAGGCCTAAACTGCTCCAAACGCCTGCTCTAGATTTACCCCGTTTAATCTTATTGCTTTCAAACATACCTGATAGGGCTGAGAATCCCTTCGGTCGGTGCACCTAAAAATACAGCAAGAAAGATAAAGAACAAAAGTTAAGCAACATATTCACAAACCCTAAACAAATTGCAACAGCTGAATCGTCTTCATTAAGTTTCTGCTTATTTTGGTTTGGTTAAAAATGGCGGATTGTCAAAGCGAAGAAGGAAAAGAAGAGTATAAAACAGAGATCTTTACCCATCGCCGAGTCTCGGTTGTTTCCTTGCATACATTACCATCAATGCCGTGTTAGTGTGTGTGAAGCAGATGTGAAAGATGGACCACTTATTTTGCTTAAGGAGCGGGGTTTCAACGACCCAATCGCGTATTATTTCAGTGGCTCTAGCTATTTGAGTCGCTCTTCGTCTCTGCTAGCCAGTAAAAGCACCCTCAGTTCATCTCCCACTCGCTCGCAGAGCAAAACTCTGCCCCTATCGACAGAACGATGAACTTCAGCCTCGCTCGCTATGGAGTGAAATCAGTGCATAAAATATTTGTAAATGTAAAGCAGGTTTTCTGAATTGAAAAAAAAAATAAAAATAAAATAAATAAAATGTTACAAAATAGAACCTCCACAAATGTTTTGTGCCCCTGTGCGTTTGTCAATCGGGTTTTGGGATGCAAATCGGTAAAACTCAAGCTTTAAGTTTTTAGTTGAATAAATAAAACATATGTGCAATAAATGCTTTTGCATTTGTCAATTTAATCCTGCAGATACAGGCTGTTGTTTATGCACAGATATTTTTGTGCACCAATTATGGTTGAGAGAAGTTGAGAAAAGTTTCCCACGTGTATCAGCCAATCACGTTCCTCAGTGACTGATGACTGAAAGGACTCGACCTAAAGCTAAACGCTTATAGCTGCTTCAGTGTTTTTTAATATACAGAATATAACCATAGGCGAGGAGCGAAGTATCCAGGGTCCAGCCCATGGAGTGCTTTATAAGTACAATACATGCAATATTTAATATTATAAGTACAGCACAATATTTCTTTGTTTTGAACATTGGTTTTAATCTGTACATTTTAAATGTTTGGTGTCCACCTTGTGCTTCAGGAACGGATGAAGTTACGTGTCGTCTGCTATCCAATAGAGTGGATAAGACAGTCCAATAGTAGGAGAGTGCTAGTCAGTGCTAGTCGGAGTGGTCCAATAGTAGGAGAGTACTAGTTCCAGTCGAAGTGGCCCAATAGTAGGAGAGTGCTTGTCAGTGCCTGTCGGAGTGGTCCAATAGTAGGATAGTGCTTGTCAGTGCTAGTTGGAGTGGTCCAATAGTAAGAGTGTGCTACTCAATGCCAGTGAAATTCTGAAGCCAGACACTTTTGAGCTTCAGTAACACTAGTGTCATTGCATGGTGACCTCGGCTTGAAAAGTGTATAGCTGTCTGTATAACATTCTGGAAGAGAATAATGTTTAATTTATGAATGGAAACTTATTTCGATTTAAATACCGAATAATATGCTTGCGTGTTTTTTTCTTAGAGGTAGTTTTTAGCAAATACTGGGTTCCAGTAAGTGAAACATAAACCAACACTGACATCTATTGGACGTATTACGGCAGTTCTAAAAGCCAAAGGTGCAGAAACACCCGAGTTGAAAAGTAGTACAGTAGTTAATAGTAGACAATTTGTATTGTTTTTTTTTCTTTACTAAAAAAGTTCAGACTCTAAAATAAAATATTTTGGACCTCAATATTTCAATACCTGAATATCCAGCTAAATGAACTACAATTTAGGCTATTTGAAGTATGCTGACAATTACAAAATGTTTCTCAAAATTGTTTTTTTAAAGCTACCGTTGAACACATTCATTTGACTTTATTGTGCTCTGTGTCAATGCCCTCAATATTTAATGTTTTGAACTTTCAAGGGGCAAAGACCATAATTCAGCCTCAATTTGCTGTTGGCTTTAGTTGTTAGAGCCACAGATGCACCCACTTTGTCTTTGTAATGGTGTGCTTCTTCTTTCTTTCTTTTTAATATGGTATTCAAGTGACTGCTTATCATCAGCATAAAACACTAAACTCCTTTTTTGTAATTAATGTAGTTAATAATGCATTATGTCATGATAAGCAATACACTTTGCTCATGATATGATACATAGCTTGATATTTTGTCCATGATACAATTTGACGTGCGCTCTTTGAGGTTCCATGCTGTGGAGCTGTTGAGTTCTGTATCATTTACAAATCTGGGCCAAAAAGTGTGCACTCTTTTTGCGCAATGTTTCAGATTTATAAAAACACAACTTGAAGTCAAAGTTTACTTAACCTTATGTAAAATAAGAACTGTGTGTAAATAAACTTTTTTAGCCTACTCGCATAGATATTTGAGGTATGAGTGACTTCTAGTGGAACTGTAGCATATGTATTTGAAAAAAAAGATGTGCCTAACATACTTTATGGCTAATCACACCTTATAAAAAAAAACATGAAACAAAACATGATAATTATATTTAAAAAATGGATAAGGCACTAAAATGCCTGTGAATATGACAGTAGAAACTACAAATATGGTTGAGGTAAATACTATGAAGAACCCCATTTGGGTGAGATAAGGCGATAGTAATTATGTTAAGTTGACAATGTATTAAAAATAATTTGTTAAACATAGAATTATGTATATATTATTATTAATTAAAGACTCCCTTGACCCTTGTGATGAAAAGTTACAAGATGGCACTGTTGGTGTTACTTTTTTATTTTGTTTTTTATTTTGTTAAACAGCTGCATACAGCGTTTTTCTTTTTCATATCGTAGAAATATAAAAGTCCCAGCATCGTAGAAATATAAAAGTCCCTTCGTAAAGATAACTGTTGGCATTACTTGATGGAAAATAGACAAGTATGGAGAGAACATATATTCAAGGGCTTAATTAAGGACATGTCTTTCAGTGGGTGGCATGGTGGCGCAGTGGGTAGCACTGTGGCCGTCCAGTTAGAAGGTTATCGGTTCAAGGCTCACCGGTGAGTTTGCATGTTCTCCCCGTGCTTGCGTGGGTTTCCGAAAGGGAAGAAGCGGGTATGAAAATGAATGAATGTCTTTTAGTCTGTTATGCGTGTCATACTGTAGTCATCAGCATGAAAGGACAGGTGTAGTTGAGTGTTGTCATAGCAATGTAAACGAAGCCATGTTTGTGTATTATTGGAGTCGAGGAAAGAGGTGTAAGTCAGTTGATGGTAGTGTCTTCAGTGACCTTGCTGTGAATCTCAAGAATTTTTTATTTAATGTTTTGAAGCGCAGGTCTTTCATATATAAATTTGTGAGGAAGAGTAGAAAAATTCCTGATACATCATCAGTAGTCTTTGAAGTCTATTATTTTTCTCATTAAACAGGTGCTCTCTAATACACAATTGAGAAAGCCAAATGATAGTTTGTGTGTAAAGTAAAGAGCCTTAGATTTTCCTAATAAATGCCTGGGGACTGCTTTAATAACACCACTGTATTCTTTCTGAAAGTAGGTTAAATTAAATTCATTCATTCATTTTCCTTCCTGCTCATTCCCTTTTGAGTCACGGGGGTCTGTTGGTGCCTATATCCAGCTCGCATCGGGCAACAGGCGGGGTACACCCTGGACAAGTTGCCAGTCCATTGCAGGTTAAATGAAATCAATCAGTTAATTCATCGATGAATTAACTGATTAATGTCCTCCATTAAATGTTAAATAAATCCATTTCCTAATCATTCAGCAGAACAAAATGACTACTATTTATTCTAATGTATAATTATTCCAAATTGCAGTATTTTGTGGAGAAATGGTTAGTTTTTATATCAATTTCAAGAACTGGAGGACTTGGTGATATTTAGATAATTGGTTGGCAGCTTGTTAATTTCAAAATCATACACTGATATACATTTTCTACCCCAATAATCCTGGAATATTTTTGAAGGAAGATGAATCTATACTTTTCAATGCAAGTGTATGTAGTGTCAAAAACAGTCCACGAGGGGACAATGTAGTGTAGTTCATTAGGTGTGTGGCGTTTGTTTTTTATGTTGGAATTTATTCACGTTTATCTGTACATACGGTTTATCTGTCCATTTTCTCAAATTTTTTCTTCAAGGTAGCATAAATTTGAACCCTTTTACAAATTCATTCTAACTAAAACTCCATCGATTCAAATCTTAAAGAAAAATAAAATAAATCATCTAAACATTTCTACGTTGAAGTATTTCAAAGCTGTCCAACCAGTCTTCCTTAAACAGCATATTTCCAAACTGAAGAAAACCAGTCTGAGCCACAGCGTGTCGAGACGGATCATGTCAGTTTGCACGAGGCTGGTATATAGCCAAGAACTGTAAATGAATATAGAGGAAAAAAAACAACCTTTCCCATCATGCTCTCAACAGGAAAACTCATGAGCTCGGAGTAAAAAAGCAGTTCATAAAACATACAAACCATTCTAAAAATACAGAAGAAAGACTTTTAATAGTCTATACTTTTTACAACCATGTCTTTTACGTTAATTTAAAAATAAAACAACATAAAAGCAGGTGTTTTGTGTGAATGAATTTACAACCACCAATCGGATATCAGAGTTCCACTCTGATCCCGCCCCATTTGTGTTAAACCGTCCAATGAGACGCAAGATTACTTCCGCCCGCCTGCCTCTGTCGGTGAAAGAAGCAGATCTTACAAGGCGGTTCGGAAAGAAAAACCACTTTAATCATTAGCACCTGCTCAGACCTGAGAGTTCATACGGTATTTTCTTGTTTTGGATGTTGAAATCAAAGTGGGAGTTACTTTTTTTTAAGGAGCGGTTGGTCAAGAAGCTCAAAGCGTTTTAACCGGACTTCCCAAACACTACGAGTGAGTATGTCAACTTCTTAACATGGTTGCCAATCCCAAATGGTTATACAGTGAAGGGTTGTGAGATTAGGTTGGTTTTAAAACTTGAGTGTAGGTGACGGGAGTATTGCATTGTGTGCGCCTGTGAGACACTCGAGGCTATGGGTTGGGTGCACTTGACAGCGCGAGCTCCCAGTGTCATGTGCAGTTGAGCACTCGACAGTAGTGTTGTTCACCTGGATAAACTAGTAGTAAAACAAGTCCAAGCTCCACTTTCTAGGAAGTCTGGAAGAGAGCAGCTGTGTTTCAGCTGAGTGTTGACGCGGAGCTTGACACTGACATCACCGACGGAGTTCTCCCTGAGCAACAAAGCAAACGCTCTTCCTGTAACTTCAGTTGCCAGGTCTTCTTACCTCACGTGCTGCTTACATAAAATTAAAAAGCGAATACAATTTATTTAGTGAAATAGTTTAAAAGTTCGATTGTATTTATTTAAAAGATTTCATTCAGTCGTTTATTCATTTGTTCGTTTCTTCAAACCTGAAAAACCTGTGAAATGAAATTGAAGTTGGACTGTTTACTTTCTTGTATATATTTGTGTAATATGTTATATTGCATTGTAGCCATGAAATGGCAAAATATGCATTCAAGGCTTAATGCCAAATCAACCCCCCCCCCCAAAAAAAAAAAAAATCAAACCTGAAAAAGCTGCATGTTAGAAGTTACACAAAAATTGTTCAGAAACTACTAGTTCATAATCGCAAATTATTTCACACACACAAAAAAAACAAAACAATAATCATCCGGGTAGAACAATAATAACCCTAACCAGGTTTTTTTTTGTCCACAAGAAATCTATTTACGATTTAAATCCATTTTTAAACTCCTCTTTATAAATCAATCTGCAGATAACAAAGAAAAAAACCTACCTATTCAACATTCTATTATATAAACCTTAGATAATAGTATTAGTAAAAGTAATAGCGGTGTTATAATGAGTAATGACATTTTACGTTTTGAATTGTTATTTAAATTAAACAAAATACTGTGTATATTTTTTGGCTTCATCATCACACTCAAAATTGATGCATGCTTCTTGAATGTAATAATTTTATTTGGCTAAAACAAGACAAAAACACTGAAGATTTGCTGTGACAGGGGCTGCCAGGATAGTCATTTGATCTTAAAGTGTATCCATTTTGAAGTATGGGTCCAGGCCTCACTATTTTCAGAGGCCTGAGTTTTTTTCTCTTCATTCAAAAGAGAATTGGGACAACCCTTCCCCTCGTGAATGCAGAAAACTGAAGTGAACTGCAAATGGATAGGGCTAAGGGTGGTATAAATCTATCTCTGTCTAAATTTCTCTGCATGAAGATGAAGATATAATGTTATGACCATAGACGGCAAAGAAATATGTTTGACGTGATATCGCCTACTGCCACATTATGGCTCTCCTGGATGCTGCCATTGATGGAGGCACATGCGCATGCACGACTTCCTGATAACGATGGAACCGTCTTGGTTTCAGAGCTCCGCCTCATGTCTGTCTCACACTCTCCCCTCTCACACACAGTCTGTGATTTAATAACGTATTTTGTAATTATAAACAAGAATTCACAGCAACTTCTCCGAATTTGATCAGTGAAAGGCTGATATTGTTAAGATATCACATATTGTTTTTTTGTTCAGATTTTACAGCCCGTACCAGATTCAATTATATAGATACTAAAAATGTCAGTAGAGAACACTAACTATTATCTTGGTTGGAGTGAATTATATGGTTCTTTTTTTAAAGGGTTTTTAAAAACGGACTCAGTATGTTTCATCTGAAAAGGAAAATAAGATGCTTCATTTTCAACCAATATATTGATCCTTAGGAAAGTGTTCTAAATAATTAGTCTGTGTTGTGTTCCACTTTCCAAAGTAAATGTACTGTACAATTTTTGTCAGTTTTGGGATATTGTTTGTCTTCAGACTTTGCAATTGCTTTTGTATGTCAATTGCCTTATAATGTAAAATAGTACATTACTAATTCAAGTAAACCACGTTTTGCTTTGTTCAAATATGTTTTTAGTAATTTCTCAGAGCTGCGGCTGTGGGAAATGTTGGAGACTGTGGTTAGTTTGTGTCTTACTGTCTGCTGTGTCAGATACGGCTCTTCGGAAGTGCTGCGTCTGCACTCTCACTGACTTCCCTCATCTTGACCTCTTTACACGCACTCACTCTCACTTGTCGTCTCAGCTGACAGGCTGATGTTACTATGGATGTTCTGACTGTAACCTTTTAGAGTGGAGGTAATTGAACACGAGAGGCAATATAATGCGTGACTTGAGGTGAAGTCTTCAGAGGTCAGTTAGCATAACTCTGTGGTGAGAATAGAATGCAGAGAATTCACAACATCCCTTTGAATTCCTTGTCTCCTGTTGACAAAAAGGGTGTGTTTTTGGAGGTGCTGGGGGATAAGAGAAACACTGTGTACTCCCAGAAGAGGTGGAGAAGAAATCATTGAACTTGTGTACATGGATAATAACTAGTCACCACATTTTTTTTTGACTTGACACTCGTATAGTTTTGAAAGTACTGTCCAAGCCAACAGGAGTTTAAACTGCACAGACTGTTTATGTCTTTTAAGAATTGTGTAAACCATTATCAGGAGGTATTCTTGGACCTTACGTGAGCACTCTTCATGTAATTATATCCAGCTCACATTGGGTGATATATATATATATATATATATATATATATATATATATATATAGCATATATATATATATATATATATATAGTATATAGTTAGTATATATGTATATATATATATATATATATATATATATATATATATATATATTGTAACCGGTGTAATAGAAAAAACATTTTTTTTTAACTCTAGTAGGAATGTACCAGCTTTTTAAGTGAGATTGCTGGGTGACTTTCTTTCTTTTTCATACTTTGAACAGTCAAAGATCCACTTGGCTCTTTAAAGCCTCTCTCTTTCCAATCACCCCACCTCTTTCTCTCACTCCCTCTTTCCTCAATGCAGTTTTGTTAGCTGTTAGCATCTTCAGTGTTTAAAGGGGCATTTTCTATTAAACCTACTTAAACCGTGCTTCCAGAGTTTTCTGTAATAGGTTATGATTAATATTTTCAACAACACAGGTACTCTACAGGGTAGCATGTGTTATTATTTCATAATTGTGAGTTTGTTGTGTGGATTTCTGCTTTATTGGCTTCAACTGCGTTTTGATTTCCTTTAATAAGTAATAAAAACTTTGTCAACTGAGAATCTTTGTACCTGCTGAAGGAAGGTCCTGCAGATGTTTATACGTTTCTGTAATCAATTGTGCATTGAGCTGAGCTTTGTTTTGATGTGCTCATTGTAGAGGTTCTTGGATATGGATAACATCACTCCAGAATTGCTACTGAACCGACCTATAACAGACCTTACAGTCTATGCTATGCAAACTTGCAGGCACTTGCGTATGGGTCTGCATCTACGCAATGGTTCGACTCAGAAAAGTAGGCTTAAGGCAGATTGAGAGCACTTCCACAAGCTGCTGTGTACTTTCTTGTTCAATATTTTTTCATTGATGTTTTATGGGCCTTGTTTTGTGCGTTAGTGTAGTCATGTTGGAAAATGAATGGGCTATCACTAAACTGTTCCAACAAATTGGGAGCATGGAATTGTCAAAAATCGAAAAGTGGTAAATGAAAACTCATTTAAAAACCAACCCCAACCCACAATCCCTCCATCACAGATGATATCTTATCTATTGAACCATTGATTACAGGAAGTGTTAAATGTGTACAATGCTGAGACCTTGGTCCCCCTTTATGGAGGTGATCTAAAGGAATGTGCTCTGCAGGTCATACCAGGGTGCCGTTATACAGTAATACATTTGTCATCAAATCGTATTGTATGCCAAAGCTCAGGTGTTCGCTGCAGAAAGGGCTGATTTTAGACAAAACAGCATCTGAATCAGTGATTTCTGTTCTGCTGACCAATGCTTTGTTTCGCAGTTCTGCTGCATATTTTGTATTGAGCCAGCCTGTGTTTGTTACCCGTTGAGCACTAATACTTACCGATCAGATAATGTTGAGCCCCCACCTGTGTTCTCGTGAGTTTTCAGATCAATCACTGTCAATGCCAACTCTGTGTAGTACCAACAAATTTAATCGAGTTAAAGGTCATCCCTAGAACTTGACTTGATATCCATGCTCCTGTGCATTCGTGTCTGCCTCTTCAGCACTTCCTGTGAAAGCTGAGCTGTGGCAGGCAGTAAAGATGGTGCTTTTAGTGACTGATCCGAGAGGCCGATGCAGTTCATAGTTTGTGAAAAGGAAAAGGGCTCTCTTCCAAATTTGGCTTCTTAGCAGGATTGGTTCTGCTGGCAGCTTTTTGGAGGGACTGTATTGGACTGGACTTGTGCAAAATAAGTGACTGTCTTGTATGTAGTTTTGTTTTATTGATGAGAGTTTTTCCATAGACTGCTTCATGGATCTGAACCAAGCACAGTATTTTAATTATTTAGTGTTGTGATGATACAGAATGGAGGAACAAAGGATAAAAATAACTCTCTGTAAACTGGTGCATACTGTTGACAAAACATTAATTGTTGTGTACAAAACATTACTGTTCTTTGATCATCAACGGCATGATGTTCGACATGAATCTTATTTATTGGTCCAATATTTAGCTGATATTACTTTGCACTAATAGGGGGCAGGTTAACCTGAATACTGACAAACTCCAGCTGCTTTCTTTGCTTGCCAGACCTTTTTACCTGTTCTTCATGTGTTCAATACTTATTCCCTGTGCCATTTCACTTAATTACACATAACTTCATCTATGGACATAAATGTTTGGATTTCTTTCTATGAGTGCATTACTAGAGTTCATGCCGACATCTGGTATTTTCATTTCATTTCATGTCAATAGCTCGATTAGAAATGTGTTTTTGGAGAGAAATGTTGACGTGTTCAATACTTATTTTCCCCGCTGTACAAAAATGTTTTGTTGTAATTTAAAATATTGCTGTCATCGTTATAAATTTATTAGCCCATAGAATTTTACCTGTTTTTTTTTGTGGCAATGATTAAGATATATATATTTTTAGTACAACCCTAGCTTTTTTTTTTTTTTTTTTTTTTATAAATAATATACTTTTCCACAATTAATACCATAACAAATCTGAAATTGTGCAAAAAAGTGAATTAAGATTATTAAAAATTTTTGCAGAACAGTTTTCATAACCCCACCCCCAAAAACAAAGACAAGGTCAAAACAATATGAACATTCCATCAAAACAGGCATCGATTATTTCAATGATTAATCAGTAGCCTTTGAGCGATTATTCTGCTTTTTCAACTAGTTAAAATAATGAGTTACAACTATTCTAATAAATAAAATTAGAAAATCACTTCAGCTTTTGAAATAGTTGTTTTAATGCACTTTGAGCCAACTAAACAGGTCATTCTCTTTAAGTTTTCTGATTCTGTTACACTCAAATTACACACAAGTGCTCTCTAAGCATTGTTTACATGTTTTGTTCTAATTCAATAGAAAAAAATAAATAATCAAGCTGCATTACAGACAAAAAGAAAGTTGAATGTGAACATATCTTGACAGCAGCAATTGTTGGTTTACCACTCGTCATCAAAAGTATATATCTTTGTGGGACAAGTTTTTTTTCCTATAATATGAATGGATCTATATAGCTTTTTATTTCATTTCAACGATTTTTTTACTTTGTTTAATCCTTCTTTTAACGTTAAATGTTAATTATTCTAATGAATACGCAAATAAAATATAAACATCTAAAGTTTGTATAATGCTGTACATTTATAAATTATTACAATATTTACTGCTGTAAGCAACTTGTTTTAGGCGATTGCATTCTTTTAAACTTTTTAGACAATATTTATAGTTGAACAATGTGTTACAAGTAAATTTGACATCTACGTGGCATATAAGCAAAAAAAAAAAAATCAAAACGTCTTCACGAGTAAATATTTTATTTGAACTCTCGTTGGCTTAGTCTGTGTAATCACGTGATTGAATGCGCGAAAAATGGCACAACACCGGGATGCTCCCTTTTAAAGTGCTCCAACATACACGTTGTGCTCCCGTGAAAAGCAAGTTCCGCCTTGCATGTATTCCACACGTTCCACAAACAATCGTTTCAGCCCTACGTCAGACTAAACAATCAGATGGCATGATGATTGGCAGTCATTATAAGTAAACATCTGCATTTTATCGGATTGTCACATTCATACTCATCAAGCTTGATCTTGTGAATCTTCACCTTTCTTGAATTGGCGATCTGCTTTAAACTTAACTGAGGAAATGGTTGGGTTTACGGGTTGCTCTTGCTTCATTCATTTGCAGGAATGAGTTGTTGGTCAAGCATCTGATTTTGACTTTGCACTGACTGGTATCTTTGAACATTGGCCTGTCTCCAAACTGATTACAATTTGATGACATAAGGTTGGTCTCGAACTGGAATGTCACAGTGCTGTGATGATTAGGATAAACCCTAATTAAATGCGTCTTAATAAGTCCTGCAATCTTATTTGGTAAAAACCACGGATGAGTTTTGGAGTAGTGCTCCTCAGGGCTGTCAGTTGATTACCCAGATATAAATCATAATCGTCGCAAAGTTAATAGTGCTGCTGGTAAAGACTCAAGACTTGACTCTAGTAAATTATTAGTGATGCGAATAAACCTTCAGCTTCGCAATCCATTAAAAATTCTGCTGATAATACTTGACAAGATTTCTGTGATCTACTGTATTATCCACATCAGTGCTCTGTTGGTTCTTTTCATGACCGGGGTCTTTAGATATGCTGTCAGCATGTGTGTCTTTGGTCTTTTGTGCTTGCTCTTGTATGGAAGTTTGTGCAATTAGTTTGTGCCTCTCTGTCTGCTAGTCAGCAATTCCCTCATCATGAGCAGCTGTCTGAAGTGGTTCTTGGCTGTGGTCTCAGCTCTTTTAGGTCTCGCTCAGAACACTGGGCCTCAATCCAGACCCCCCACACCAGACCCCAGGTTTGAGTTCAACAGTAGCCAAGTCCCACAAGCTAAACATACCACTACAGACCCTCAGTCAACTGCTGCCAAATTTCTTGCTGTTTTCCACATAATGCCAAGATTGTGTGCTGTTTGCAAAAGAAGAGTGGGGAATCTGGAAGAGGGAGTCAGAGACAGTGATTGTGTGTGTTACAAGACTATTAAGCTTTATTTAGAGTGCCTTGGCATTCAGGGTCAATCCTGTGGACATACCAGGGGCATAATAATGAACTTTCCAATCAAAGAGTTTTAACTGTTGGGGTTTAGGTGACTGTTGTATTACATATAATAAATATGTAAATGATTCACGGCAAATGTGTATTTACAATAAGGGGAAGCCTATTATATACTTATATACTTTTATACTTATAAATATAAACTTATTTTATATTTATAAACCAGAATTTGAGAAGAACTTCTCTGAATTTGATCGTTGGCAGCGTAATGGATCATTCTCAAAAGGTGTTGACCGTGGTCCATCAATCTTAGGTTCCCGCCGCGATTTTTAGTGGAAACTTTCCAAAATCATTAAAACTGATTTTGTAAATAATGTAATTTACGATGAAAGCTCCACCAGCCATGTGAGACATACTTGGACCGCGCAAATATGATTTTGAAAAGGGCTCAGTCTACCTGAAAACGCAAACCACCTCATGATGCACAAGCGGTCCAATTGTATGTAGTATAATTCAAACCCAAAGTCTAAACATGTCTTTTGTTTAATTGATTTTTGTATAAATCAGCTTTTTATTTTCAGCCTTGCTTAGAAGTCATATTATTTGCATACTAGAGTGAATAGATTTATTTTGTAAGCAAGACTAGTGTTAAGTTCATCACTTTTGCATACATCCCTTGCTGATTCCACTAATTCCATTCCTGTTCTTAGACAACGTAGAGCTGATTGGATCAGTCTCGAAAGACATGGATTAGTCTCTGGCAAGCTTTTGCATTTCTTTTTACGAATCCTCAGACAAATCCAGATAATAAACCTCCCTTTGTTCTCAGAGACTCCAGGCAATTACATTGTACTGGTTGGAAAGTAATTTGAGATCTTTAATATTTCTTTCATGTTGTTGTTATTATTAAATGAAACCTTTAGTACATTTATGTACATTTAGATGTACAGGCTTCTAAAATACTAAGCTAAGTAGTGACTGAAGTTTAGTTTCAGCATGGATGCTGATCTTAAATTCGATTGAAAACTTACCTGTGTTCTGGAAAGGATTTGATCAGCGATTGTGTAACCTGATAATCCGGTCTTGTGGAGAGGACAAGGGGAAGGCCAGGCAGGGTTTCCCTCATCGGATATCCATTCGCAGGTTTAATCTCATTAGGGCCTTTCAAGATGAGATTGAATAATAAGTACAGTCAATCACACAAATGTTTGAAGGAGTGCTTTGTGGCTATATTCACAGGTATTTTGACACAGAAACACTCAAATTTGAGCTAGAGGTTATGATTAAAAAATATCACACTTTTGGTAGAGATTTTGTCTCTTACTGCTTACCACGTTAAACGTTTTTCGCACATTCCCTTTTGCTTCAATCAACTCATACTTTAACTTCGTAATTAAGTGCATCATACAGCTAATTGAAATAATGTATTGTAATTAAAACCTGTTCTTTAAGCAACATTTACAATTTTGCTGTTACCAACCTGTTTTAATATTGCATGTGAGATGCTCACTGCTTGCTCTTAATATTTAATTAATCGCAATAAAATTAATATGTTCTGAATCATGAATCTGAACGGCAAATTTTTATATACCTGCTGATGAGAATGAATGACTGATGACCACTTGACCACATCAAGAACTAAGATATGGTATGTTTTGAGTTAACATTTCAAGTTTTGGTGGAGACGGTCATTCAAAATCTTCCTTTACACTTCCTTTTTCATATTATTGTCAACCCCATCAAGTTCCCTCCTAGTGCCTGAAACGCACTGAAACATTCCCACAGCATTATACTTCCACCACCATGTTTCAGCATGGGAGTGGTGTTCTTAGTGTTGCTTGCCTCTCCCACTTTTTCATCTCTATGGCCAAAAAAACTTGTTTTGACACCTTTTGCTTTGAGGTGTCATTTCTTAAGAACTGGAGTCTTTCTTGGTCTGTGAACCTCTACTAACTACAATGACCAATAATTTCCCTAGAAGAAAGAAATTGTAGGAAATCATCATAGCCCTGTTAAAAAAAAACTGTCAAACAACAAGTTACAAAGCTGCTAGAAACAGATCATGAAAAATCTTTTTTAATGGTAAAGATTATTATAAAATAAGAGCCCAGTTTCGGCCCCTGAAGAAGCTTCAAGCTGGACATGTAGTTTCAGTTAGGAAAGGTTTAAGTTTATTTCTGAGGCTGCTATGGAAAATGCGCATTCCCATCAACATTTCATGTGATTTGGTGAATCAGAAGAGAGCACCTCATGATTGGTGGTCTGGCAGCAGCTCAGTAATTTATACTAGTGCAAGAACATTGAGAACGTTATCCCAGAGTAATGAGCACAGAATTGAAGTGATGTGGTCTCATTTAAATCTTTGAATGATAAACAAAGAAATGTTAATTAAATAGTTTTGTTTGGTAAAAGTTTTCATTAGACAATTTCCCATACCTGGATGTCATAGGCATCGTGCCCATGAGTGGAATGGTGGTGTGCAGTTGTGAGGAAGCCCTGCCTCTCTAACCAATGCCCACGGACAAATTTTAGACGACAATGCTATACTTGTAAGGGCTTTAAAAAGATCAAATCAATAATACAAAGCAAAGAATGTGGAAGTAATGATTGTAGAGGGCGGCGATGAGAGGGGAAGTAAGTGAAACAGAGAAGCTCTGATTGTGTTTCTCTCTTCCATTCACATTTGGATGAGTAACTCATTAAAAAGAGAGAGAGGGAGTGACCCTGAAACTTCCTGCAGCCAGTTCTTGCTGTGTTTAAATCTCTTTGAGACAAAGGAGTCCTTTATTTAGTTGAGAGTCTAACATTCACACATGTACACATCTATCTTTTGCTGCCTGTCTTTCTCACCGTTTAGAAAGTGAACCTCCGCAAGCATCTACTACTGTAAGCTATGTCCTGCTCAAATTACATTGGAGTTCATGACCTCTCTAATTTCTTTTCATTCACCATTTCTAGGCTTTTTCCCATGGAACAAGAGTTTTTGCTATTGACCAATGTAGACTGTTCTTTACTGGAAACAAAACGATTGTCAATAATATTATCAAATGACATGAAATCTTGTATGTGTATATATTATAGATATAAATAAAATGTAAACAATATATTTGAGACTAAAGCAGTAGCTTTCTTCAAATCAACGCTGAATTGGGTCTAGTGACGCCCATGCTCCTGCCAATTGATCAGAAACATATGGTAGACATGCGTTTGCTTAATGTTTCTTTCCTATTCTGGCAATAACTGCAAACTGACCAATGCCTCATCTTGCAAACACGCCTTGGTCTCTTGTGCTGATTAGTACTTGCCTCCTTGCAACCAGACTCTAGTATTGGTGTTTCTATAAACAGCCACAGCACTTAGTTCAGTGAAATGCTGCTGAACGTCTCAAAATACCATTCCAAAAACTCAATAATCTGCTTTTTATTATGGCAAAGTTCTATGTGTGTTTGGCTTCACCATATCCTCTACTATTTGCATAAATTCAGAAGTATTTTTGGAAATTAATGCTTTTAATATGAGTGAATGTAAATTGTAAATAGAAAATTAACTTTAGACATAAACTGTTGGTTAGCATAAAACTTGATCAAAAGAGTGAAAATTGGGTTTTCTTCTTAAATTTGTTTTTCTAGCATGATGGCAAACTATTGCTTATTAAAAAAAAATATCATCTGCTTATGAAACTCATAATGGTTAGTTTGTTTGGACTTTTTTCAAACCATGGTAACCCTAGAAGGATTTTTTTGTTTAGCAAAAAAGGTGCTTTGGGCAGTTCCCATTTAAATCATCTCAGACACTGGTACAGAATAGAGCCATGATTTAAAGCCGATTTTGGTGAGAAACTCCAATGGTTCAAATGTGGTAAATGCACATAGAGAAAGTATTAAGAGTCTAAGGGGCTTAATGGAGAGAAATTGCAGTGCTGGTGGAGCAATGAACATTTGCATTTCTGTGGTTGTGAAAAAGTATGCGCTTTGGATATTGCACACAACATTTTACTGAGTGCAGCTCAAAAATGTGCATCATCTGCTCTAAGTTCTAGTTTGAGACAGGGTGCTTTTGATGAACACTGTCTTTTGTGTCTTCAGGTAGCAAACAAGTTTGTGGTCAGGTCTTTGAAGAAACAAATTGAGGTAGCCTTCTGCAGGAAGACCGTGCATATGGGATTGCATGATAAGGCAGTGGAAGATGGAGCTTAACTAGAAACTAATGACAGTATTTTTTTTAAATGTAAATATTAATTATTTAACATTTTTACCAAAGAACAATTGCAGACTTAGGACCACCATCCTTCAGGGCAGTTGCGGTACCCCGAGACCATACATGTTCAAGAGTGGGTTAAAGCTCCTTTTGCCTCCAAAGTCTTGTTGATCATCTGGGGAATTTGTTATAGCATCAAGTGCAATCATTTGCATCTTCACATTGACTAACGGCTTTATAGATTTATGGTCTGTAATGTCTTGGATATCGGACAGTTTGACTCCATTGATGTTGTCATATTGTGTATCTAACGCTCAAAAGCCCCTGAAATGTAAAAAAACACGAACAAATAAATAGGTGACAGTTGGATTTTTGACATTTTTAGAATAAGTATTCAGCATTGCATTTGCAAAAACACTGGTGTCTTTTGGTGATCGAACAGGAGACGTTTGCATGTAATTCTGTACATGCTGTAAACCGCAAACCATCTATCTATCTCTCTATCTCTATCCTTTCAAAGTAAAGTGCTAATATCAAGCTAAATATACGAAATAGTTTCGTTTCTCACTGTTGAGCTGACACCAATATCATGAGATTAGGCAGTGTTTTCAGAACTGAATTTCTTTACATTAGTAACTCCATTTATTCTGAAACATGAATTAAAGCATTAAGACATGATCACACCAGATTAACAATTTAAATAAATGGTCAGTGATCAGTTTGGCTGGACAACCTCACTGCAGGTATAGAAAGACATCAATATCCTGCCTTTGGCTTCTCTTGCCATGAAAGCTGCTGTTGAAATGATGTCCTGTATTTACTATGTAGGTTAAATCATCTGAAGTTTTCTTTCCACAAAATATTGAGGTATGTGCGGCTTTTACACACTTCTTAGCAATGTTGATTTTATTCTAAACCACCGCTCTATTGCATTGATGATGCAGTGGTGTCCATTTCAGGTTATTATAAGTTTCTGGTTCGTTTTTGGCAATTTATAAGCAATTTCTTTTATGTCTGAAAAGCAATATCTACAACCAAAGTTTATTTGCTGCTGTATTTGTGTTTTCATCCAATGACCAAACTCCTGAACTGATCTGAATCCACCCTGCCTATCTCTAGACAACATAAAAAGTACCGTAATATTTTTTTTTTCGTGTGCATTTTCACTTCATTGCTACATATTGTAATACACTCCCATTCCCCCACAGGTATTAACCCTTAGAAGTCTGGGGTGTTTTTGAATATATGACTTAATTTTCATTTTGCTCTAATAAGTCAACTTAAAAAAAATTTTGTGACACGGTTCTAAGCACTTTTTGTGCCAGAACTTTGAAAACACTATCCATATCACAGATCTTGTACTTCCAAGGGTTATCCCTTCTTTTCACCACTAGATGGCAATGATGGCATGGATTTGGGCTCTGTAAAATGGAACTGAAAGACGATCATGGGTTTTCTTACATTTTAGTTTGAATTACCTTGCAAATTATGAGTCCTAACTCTTGTAATGCTCGTTTCGATCGATCATAACTATCAAACTAAAATCTTTTTGACAGATTATATTGGAAACTAAAATTAAACAATAGGTGGATCCGGTCAGATGAATTTCAGATTAGTTGTTGTCTTATTCATAATTTAGGCAAAAAAAGAATTATATGGTCAAATAAGCAATGTGTTATTATTTTTACAACAATGCCCACAGCTCCTTCTGCTGCCTTCCAACAGAATGTGTTCATCTCCAGTTTTTTACCAGTTTCAGACATTTGAATGTCGGTAAGGAAGCACTGAAGTGTGGTTGGTTGGCAGAGTATCCCTGGAAGCCGTCCCCTGAAAGAGCCCTAAATAAATCATTCATCTCCTAATGACTCCACAAAGTCTAGAAGAGCTCATGCAATACTTCTGCTATCTCTCATTGAAGGGATGGGTCCGTTCTCACACAAACACAGTCATCTCCTCAATGACTTCAAATGAGTCGCTAATGCTCACTCTCTCACTCCCTGAACATGCTTGTTTATTTGGAATTAAACAGTGTCTCTCTCTAGAACATCGATGATGTTATGCTACATTGTTCTATTTCTGAACCCAATGCAAACTTCTCTTCCGCCGTTTGGTCCATTTTCATATTCGACTGGATGATTATTAGTGCATCATGCTGATTTAGCCTGGATGTCCCCCTGGTGGTCTTAACAGGCAATTGTGTTGACCCATTAAAAACAAAATCTTATTCTTTAATCTATTTGCTCTTAATAAAATGTATTATTATTAGTTTTACACACACTGCTTTTGGGTGTTTGTTTCTAGGGCTTTAATGACATCCGAGGAAAAAAGAGGAGTATATGTGGATTACATTTTTATTAAAAAAAGTTCCTCTGCCTCAGAACAAAAACAGAAGCAAGGATTCATTTAAAATGTATCCAGATGTGTTTCTGTGCAGAGAATATCCTCGGAGAACTGGCTATACTTGTTGCTTAGGTACTTGGGTAGGTGTATTGGTAAATGTGCCAGTTGGTAATTGTTTTATTTGCTATGTAAAGTTGATTTAAGAAGTCAGATCACATCAATATAGTGAATCAACAGCATCAATAATGTGAAAATGTCTGGAACTTTGTATTTTTATGTATGTAATCCTGTATCTACTTTAACACTTAGAAATCTCTGCATGCACACACCGGCTGTTTTGAATTAAGTAGGAAAGACGCAACCCAGCTTTTGTTTATTTTAATCATAATGTGGTTATCAATTATTTAAAAAGGTTATTAACTTAGATTTTTGTTGGTTTTAAACAAACATTACTATAGTTGAATCATGATTTGCAAGGTAATTCAATTTAAAATGTGAAACTTCAAATCGGGTTAAGTCATTTAGAGACTACAAATCTGTGCCATCTACTGGGGAAAACGGGGGATAACTTTTACAAGACCTGTGAGATGGCAAGTTTTGGCACAAAAAGGTGCTTGGAAAATTATATATGGTTTAGGAGAGGTTTGCCTGGATTTTAATTAAAATTTTCACATTGTTTTGAACTTGTCTTTGCTTTTGTCGGGTAATTTATGTATTCTTGTTTTGATTTTTACGCTTTTGATTTTTATTTTAATAAAGCACAACTGTTCAATTACACATTTTGTAATAAACAAAATTACAATTTAATTCTCAGAATTGTTTTTTTTTTTTTGTAGAATATAAGGATTGTGTAAGTACGGTAAATCATTTAAAAACAAATACGCTGAGGTTGTACTAAAAACAATATCAAGCACCATCACGAAAAATAATAAGGATAATTTATTATCTTAAGTAGTAAAAACATTCAAATAGGCCCCGGAAATCTAAGGGTTAATGGGATATTACCAAATTGTACTTTTAAATGGATACTTTTTTTTTTTGGGACATGCATGTCATTCTAATAGAATTTATTAGAAACATGTCGTAAAAACAACACAACAAATCTTCTGGCTATCCTCCACATTGTTTTTTGTGTCCATGAAGAGCCATGCTGTGGCTTGCCTTAGGTGTGAGATATTCCAGCAGGGGAGAACAAGCTGAGCCAGGAACTGATCCATTTGGGCCAACCTCAGTCGTAGATAAGCTGATGGTAAAAAGGCTTCATTTTATTATAGTTTAGGCAGACACAAAGTTATAAAGTCAGTCTGCCTTGTCCTTCATTGTTGGCATGTATCAACATGCTGCATTCCAAATTTTCATTGTATGAAATCAGGGGAGCATTTAGTAGTTTTTCCTATTATAAAAGTCATTTTATGGAAAAGGTCTTACCAGGTCTTTGACATTCATTTCAGCAAAACTGCTTTTTGCAAGATTTAGACAAACTATATGAAAAGTAAGTCAACATGTTAGTCTACAGAAAATGTACAGAAAAGTCCATGCACAATGCTTTTTTTTTTTTTTTTTTTTTTTTTTTTTATTACATATTTATTTTTTTTAATTTGATTCACTGAAATGGATTGATAGATAATCCATTTATGGGTAGTTGACACATTTTTTTATTTTTACATCCCTAAAATATATTTTATTAAAAAAAAAAGTCAGGACTCTTAACTTATCATATAGTTATTTAAAAGATAATATATTTTATGGTTCTATGATTTTGCAGGATTTTTTTTTTCTCCATTGGTGCCCCAATGTCCTAAATTGTCATAGCGTGACATGAAAGTTCATTTATTCATTAATCTTCTAACCGCCTTATTATGCCCTTTCACGGGGGTCTGCAGGGGTACACCCTTGACAGGTCTCCAGTTAATCACAGGGTAACGCACTCATTGATTATTCAATTAACCCCAACCGTATGTTGTTGGGATTGTTGGAGAAACTGAAGTAGTAGCAAGGGGAGAACATGCAAACTTGAGGTATCCGACAAGCCTTGAACCGACAACCTTCTAACTGGTAGACCAGAGTGCTACCCACTTTGCCACCATGCCACCCTGTCAGTGATTTCATATTAAGTGGAAAAAGGATGCATATTATTTAACTAATTTACTACTTGTGTTCTGTTGTTTTCAACAAGAGTCACAATTGTGAATACACCAAATGGCATGCGTGTCGCACCATTAGACATTTTTAATGCTTGGATCAAAAATCTTAGTAGAAATCCCAAAATACCCACAACCCATTTGGTATGATTTTACTTTGTCTATCTAGTCTAGAGTAACAACATTTACCGGTATACATATTTTCTTCTTCATAAAACACACATACGGTCATGACAACCACCCTTAGGGTACTGCAAATGTTTAAAAGCAAGTGTTCAAAAATGCTGTAAACAAACTATGCTTTTGTCTGCCTAAATCTTTTACACAGTACTGTATATTTATTTAATTTTTTTTTTGTTGCAATGAAATGTAATAAAAACAAAAATTTAAACGTGTGAGATCAACTGAGGCTAAATAAATAATCATGTTGTTAGATTAGGGTTGGCTCATTCTTTATTTTTTTATTTATTTATGTAACCGCACAATATAACATGTTTTACATATCTTTGGATTTGTTTTAGACATAATGATTGTTTTTCACCCTGAATCAAGAAGATATAAATCTTTTTTGTTGTATATTTAAAAAAAAATACCTAAAACATTTTTACAAGCGCTTTTTATTTTAATCTGTCTACATACACTGTTATGCTTTTGATATGATATTGGTATTCAAAAATAGCTCTATTGCTTTTATTGCTCTAAAACGAGGACTGAAGATGCAGCTCAACTAATAAATGTCTTGATTCACCTTTAGATATATGACTGGGTTAACGTATCCCACAGTTTAAAACTGTGAATTATTTAGGTGTTTTACCGACTGGAAGATTGCGTTTTCTCGCTCTATGACGTTTACAGACACATAAACCCGCTTGCTCATGTTGGAAAAGCTTGGTACATATGCTCTTAAAACTGCATGAGCACACTAATGACACGCCATGCGTTTAATAACAGAACTACTGCCATGAGTCAGTCACAAGCATTAGTTACAAGACTAGAGTGAACCTGAGCAATCTAAATAATAAGGGGAAGAGAGACTGGAGTGGAGAAATATTGCAGTAAAATATTTTATCAATTTTACTGATGTATTCTCTGCTCACTGTTGCACATTGTAATGCCAACTCTAGGTGGCAGCAGCGTGCTTTGGAAATTTTACACAAAGTCCTGATTAAATTTCCAGCATACTCTCTTTGCAATCTAGTGCCTTGGCTTTTCCATCCTGTTCTCTTTTATGTATAGATTCTTATACCATAGATCTGATATAATATGATCTATATTGCGGTGAAGCAAGTATGGTTACCCCCACCTTCCTCTTTCCGTCTCTCAGTTTTTTGTTTTGGGCCACTGGTTACAAGTCTTTGGGGTAATATAAAGGTTTCAGGTGCTGTCTTTGCTGCGGCACGGATCTGGGCTGGAACGAGGCCCTGAACGGAAAAAGCTGAACTTGGAATTGATTTCAGGGCCATTTGAGACTTTATTTCTATCTATGCGTGCAATTTAATCTTTCTGAACTAGTTAGATGCTAAAAAAATAGCTTGGTTTGTATGTTCAAATCATATTGTGTATATAATATACGCTAACATGTATGTGTTCTATAGGTTTGACAATGACATAACCAAGGGTTTGCGGACTCTTCCTGGAGTCGAGTCGCCCAGCATCAGCATTGCTGAATTCATAACATCTTGAAGCTGAAAGGAAGTAGATTTCCAACTACCATGCCAGCGCTTTCCACCAGAACCGGCAGTGATATGGGTAAATCCTTTTAAATCCATTCAAAAGATTATTACTGAAGGTCTAGATCTTCGTTTCGATTTGTTCTAATCATTCAATCTGGAATCGAGTGATGCAAGTTATCATCATTAACGTTATTTTAAAAAAACTGAGCAACTTAAAGGATCAGACTTCTTATCTGAATTCTGTGGGAATTTTTTTTTTCTTCATAATAGGAACAGTATTTATATTATTCAGCCCCTTCTCCAGGTCTAATGAGAACCCTTTTAGCTTAACGTAGAATAGATCTTTGGTTCAGACCAGTCGCATTTCAGTTTAAAATGCCATGTTTTATCTGTTTACTGTTGTAAATGCCAGCTGAAAATTAAAAGCTGATGTTCTGTTGGCTCACATCAAAAGGAACTATGTTGTGCAGATTCAAGGTGTAGGCCTATTTAAAAGATGGCATTGTTGGATGCATTTTATAGTGTTGGGAAGATGAAGAGTATGAAGAGAAACCCATTAACCCAGGGTAATGTTTAGCTGTTCATCTTTAATATTAAATAGTAACAGCAAAAAAGAGCCAAATCAAAATCCTGATTGGATGGAAAACATTTATGGAAATAGCATTTTAGAAACCAAACGGAACCAATTATATAAATGTTTAACATTATCCAATAGATAATCAAAGGCGTTGTTTGTTAAAGATTATTAGAAATGCCTCTCTAAAGGCCTCTACATCAAACATTCGCCTCAATCGAAAACCATGGACACCAACGGGAGCTCACACATCTGAACGAACGAGTGGTGTCAACGAAGAGTTTCGCACTGGCATATTCACAATGAGAACACCTCTAAAGAAACCCTAAATCCTCTCTTTTCTCCACTTTTTTTTTTCTTCAAAAAGCTGTCTGTGATCAGCCACTAACAGAATAAAGCGCTCGACATCCATGATTTTTCCTGTTTTCCATGTGTGGCGCGAAGTGCATCATTACCACCATCTTTAGACAGGGAGCATCATTGCCTCAATATTTCCTCATCTGAGACGAGCACCCTGCTGAGAAGCCATATGAAGATTTAGGCAAATCTCTATTCGGATCTGTGTGTAGAAGCCTTTAGGCTGCAGGCTTTGATGCTCTGACTTGTTGCATATATATATTTTTTTTACACGTTCTTTGACATGTGATCCATATCTGATTTGTGCGCTTACAATTGCCATAGCAACAAGTGAAAAAAAAATAAGGGGGTATTTGCCGTGATTTGAGATGTTCGTACTTCCCAGGTGACATCATTAAACCTTTGTATTAAGTTGTTAATGGTTTAATGACATTTAGTTCACGATGCATGAGAATCAGATTTGCCAGTTTACGCCACTTTATAATTTTTTTCTTCCACGTATAAATTAGGCCTGATTGTCTCAAAATAGCAAAATGCTTACATGGATTTTATACCCTGTTTACATCATCATAAGTCAGATCTGATCTGAGTTACATATGAGGAAAACATTGGAATTTGAGGTGTAAACAGGACCTTAGCTATATGTTTTCAAATTGTAGTCCTAAAGGTCTTCATAATCAGATTCAAAACACACAAGCTGCTTCTGTTCTTTGTTAAAGCTTGTCAGGTTTTCTTTGAGTGTCACGATCACTTTTGCAAACATAACCAGCTTCAAACAAGTTACCAAAAGAGGCCATCATAGCATTGAAAAAAAAACCCACAATGAATAGCCTCATTTGGAGACATTGT
Organism: Danionella cerebrum; assembly: GCA_007224835.1. Lineage (NCBI taxonomy): Eukaryota > Metazoa > Chordata > Actinopteri > Cypriniformes > Danionidae > Danionella > Danionella cerebrum. The sequence goes on along the minus strand of SRMA01025053.1, from coordinate 150,809 downwards.
AATATTAATTTGCCAAAAAGGGATGGAGATATCCTATTTGTTTTATATAGACAAAGAGATTTTACAATGGTAGTGAATTTTTTATCGAAATAAACATTGTTCGAACACTATCTGCACTTCTTTTTTAGAATAATGCATTTAATTGGATTACAGCCTAGAAAATATCAGTGTTTACTACCTTTAACTTCATAACTAAAGGGAAAAAGACAGCTTTAGTAACAGAACACGTCTTTTTTTTATTTCTGACAGTTTTCATCCAGTGTAATCATACATTTAAACATATAAATGTGTTACTATAACAAAAAATAAAGCACTGTGAGTCTTTGGCTCCAAGAGATGGGTTCTCTCTTCCACCTTCTTTTTAACCACTCTGCATCTCTCACCCTGACTCTCATTTCCTTCAGAAAGGAGGGATTACTTGGTGAATATAATCTATTAGAAACAAATCCCTAGTTGGAATATAAAATTCTGATGGACGATCATACGGTTGCTCCGAGACATTTGGAATGGTTTGGTTATGTCTGCTGTATGCAAAAGTGACTTGCCCAACAGGTTTTTAATGAGTACTCGAGAGCCCAGAAAGCCACTGTGAATCTGATATATTAGAAGTATTAAATACCATGTGTCTTCTGTGCCCTAAATGTTATGCAATTGCTCTTCATGCCTTGTTGTTGGACAGCTCTCTCTTGCACACACATCGTAAAATCCTGTTCATCACACAGGAAATTGTGATTAAATCCCTAAAGCCTAGCATAAATATGATCAAGCATGATTGTCATTAAATTACTAGTTATTTCATGAGCATTTGAATCACTTTCCTCCTGTTCCTCTTTAGATGAACTTCACATACTGTCTGTTTCAGCCTCATTTCTCTGTATGGATATAAAAGGCTGTTCTTTTCCTCTACCCTTGTATCCTGTTGATGATGTGGGTGGACTGTTTCCTGGTGGCATTTGGTTTCACTCCCCTTGGGTGTCCTTGGACTGACAGAACCATCCACCCACTATACCTGTAAATGTGCATGTGAGGGAAAGATTCTGGTTTGGATGTCATTTGATGAATTACACTAATTCCTCTTGCGTCAACTGCAAATTCAATCATAAGTTTCAATTCGGGTTGGATTCACACAGTCAGACTCCCAAGACAAAAAATTCAGATAACCCTATAAGGCAGTGGTACTCAAATATAAACTTGAAAGGTCCTCTTACCAAATTTCCGTTCGGTCCGAGGTTAGGAAAAGTTACATTCAAGTTCCAAGTAGAGATCTCCAACAACAAAAATACAATCTTCAAAATTTCAGAACTAAACACAAACATATGATCCATAGACCTTTTAGTGTGCTTTTTTTTTATTGAAGAATAATGTACATTACAGAGTAAAGCCAGGGGTAATGTGGTTACATAAAGAGCAGGCAATATTACTATAATCAATCATATAAAAATATTTAACTGTTTACATTATTTAATGCACTTATCAGCCTTCTTATTTATCAAATTGGATATAGGTTCTGAATACCAAGTAAACTCAGATTCTAATATGAGGAAAACCGGTTTGATCTCACTGCTGTAGCCTCAGACTCAGACGTCATGCCCATGGAACATTGGATGAATGTTTGATGTGTTTCGAACCGTTTTCTGGCAACACTTCCAGAATCCTGAAGTTCTAATCTGATTGGTTTACCCTAATCTGATTCCTGGGAGAAGCGCCCTAATGCAATTTTTTTTTTTTTTTGGTTTGTTGGGGACAAAGTTCAGCTATAAGCAAAAGATTGATCCATCGTGTGTACTAAAAATGAGAGATTGTAAGGAACAACTAAACATTAAATTCACAAAAAATATGTAAAGTTCACGGCGTAGTCTCTTTAAAATACATTCAGGAGTTTTGTTTAAGGCAGTCATTGGAGTCAATAAGAGATGTTTTGACTAGTTAGCCTAATGGATTGGCATGTCAACCATGATTACATTCCCATGCCCCGAAACACGATGCTATGCAAAACAAAATGTGATTGGTTGTTTGACAATTCGGTCAAATGGACTCATAGGTCTTCACCATAGAAACCTGCAATAATGCCAGAACTGGGAACACTACGCAAGACTGCTGTGATTTGACACAGATGATGGAGCTAAAACAAGTACACTAAAATTTGCATCGTAAACTTGCAAATTAACACTTAGTGTTAATTTTAACACTGCTCAGATCATATAGTCACTATCTATTGGGTGTAAAAAGTACACCTGTTGAATTTAGAGAACCTCATTGGCACTTAAAAGTACTACAAAATAACACTTAGGCCATAGGGTGTTGCTTCTCCATTCATTCATTTTTCAACCCGCTTATTCCCTTTTTGGGGTCACGGGGTCTGCCGGTGCCCATCTACTATCTCTCGCCCTCCACACTGGACAGGTCGCCACACTTTTACCCCTAAGGGGAATTTAGATTATTCAATTAACCTGATGCATGTTTTTGTCATTGCGGGTGAAACCGGAGTACCTGGAGGAAACCCACGCAAGAACGGGGAGAAAATGCAAACTCCTTCCATGAAGGTCACTGGCAAGCCTTGAACCAGCAACCTTCTAACTGGAAGGCCACAGTGCTACCCATTATTTTGCACTTTCAGGTGTAAATGTAAAACTTTATAAAAAAAAGTGTACCTTTTTTACACTGTGTGTTGTTAATCCAACACTTTTGGGAGTTAATTTACATTTTACACCGCCTTTTTTACACTGGTGATTTTACTCTCTGTATATAGTGAAATCACAATTGTGTGCTCCATTGAAAACTAATATGGATTATGATTAAAGTAGCATGTTTGATTTAGAGCTGAAGTGAATTTTGACATTCTTTGGTTTTTGGGCTGTAAAATGAAACCACTGTTGAGAATATGAGTCATACATTAAAGAATTTTAAAAATTTTTTTGTAAATTTTGAAAATAGAAAATTTGAATTCACTGAGGAAACCAGGGGAATTTAATATGATGGTTGGCGAGTCCCTTTACATGGATTTAACCAGCAGATGGTAGTATTCCTCTGCCCCTAATCTCATCCTTATTCATGCTTTTTAAATTATTTTTATTATTTTTTTTTTTTATAAAGGTACTTAAGTTTTAAGGAATTCTTTAACACCATCCATGCTTTCCAGTTTAAATTGTATTGCATTTGCCCCAAGTTAACATTGATTCATTACTGTCATTATTCATGGAATTATCATAACATAAAGCCTTTTAAATATTGTTGACCATCGTACACACATTTTTCTAAACCTCAAACAAAGTCAAAGGATTTGTAATTCAAATTTAATGAAGGCATGCCATACAGATTATGAAGAGGTAAACGGCTCTAAAAATGTTTATTTGAAGAGCGTTTTCTTTTTATCCTTTTCATTTTCAAAATTTCAGTTGAACAGACAGGATGGTGTCTGTTTGACCGTTCTGTCTCTCAGAGCTGCTTTTCCACCTTCACAGTCTGTTAGTCTGGTCACTTTGAATCTGCCCTTTGGTTGGAGCAAGGTTGCCCCTTACTTATTTTTTATGATCCACATAAAATTTTACAGTGTTATCCTGGGCTGGTCTGCTTGTCCAATAATCATAACTCTCCCCAGGATATCTCTAAAAAGATAAGAGCACTTTGTAAGCCCAAGAGGGATGTAAGGAGAAATGGTTACATGTGCTTGGAAACGACCTACCCAACTTTTTACTTTTTTTTTTTCTTAGAATCGGGGGTTGTTTTTGATTTAGCATCAAATGTATGTGAAAACGCTTATTTCCATTAGTACTAACTCCTGTTCTGAAACAAGCATATGGTGTGATGATGCCATAGTTGATCTCCATATTGTTTATCATTCAGATCGTTCTATGGCTTCAGCAGAGCCCAGGACTAATATGGCTGCAATGAGGGATATGACAGGAATGGCCATATTAAATTTCCTCTCTGCTAACGGTAAATTTTTCCATGCTGATGTCAAGAATGCAGAGCATCTGGGAACAGGGGACAAAAAGAAAGAGAGAAGCAGAGAAGAATGTTACCAGCAGCAGCAGCATGCGCTTTGGGAGCACTTTATCGATTTACAGCCATTTAGTCTTCTCTTTTCCATATCTCCTCACTCACTGCTGCAGTAGGGTTGCAGAACTGAAACACAACACAATTAGTCATCACTGCAATAGGTCTCTGTGTGTATTTACATCAGAATGATGATTTTCACTTTTTTTTAGGTCTATTTATTTAAAAAAGCAATAGAATTTTACTATAAAGTAAAACTGAAATATCACGTGTAGGGATACTATAACATTCCTGTAATTTATCTGAAGTTTGAATTTACATTTTAGACTGTTAAGTCTGAGGTAAAAAAAAAAAAATATTATCTTTAACGGATAAAAACAGAGTGAGTACTTGCCTTCAGCCCTAGTGGCTGTCCTTTACAAACAGCTCTTTATAAAGTGTTTTGTAGCTCATAAATGTTGATCAACTTTGATGTTGTGGCAAGTGTTGATCTGTTCCTGTACCAAGGTTATATGCATTTCACCTCTTTGTCTCCAAATTAACATAAAACAATTGTGTTAAATGAATAGCGATTTTTTTTTTTTTTTTTTTTTTTTTTTTTTTTTTTTTTTTTTTTTTTTTTTTTTTTTTAAACTTTGAAATTACCTAAAAATATGACTGACCATTTATAACAGTAAAGTCCATCTTTAATTTTATCACATTTGGCTAAATAACACATTTTGGCTTAAAATAGCTTATGCGCAAATGAAAAAAATTCCTGCTCTCTACACTCCCGCGATGCTATGTCCCTGATTCATTTGGGACGAATTGCTGCGACGCAGACAGACTCTGTGTACAAGCTCTCATCCGTTAACATATGTGCTGAAAAAAAGACCTGCTGCAGATGAAAGGAGTTTTAAACCGGCGTAATTATTTAATGGTTGGCAAGTCCACTGAGCAATAGATTAACCAGCAGATGGCAGTATTCCTCCACTTTAATTTAATATAAATAGCAAGAAGCAAGTAAATATTTAGCAAAAAATGTACCTCCTCCGAAACAAGCACACTTTGTCATTTTAGTCCAGTGTATGTGGATACAAGCTTTTCAACTACCAAAAGTAATAAAATTAACACTTTACTTCAGTTCATTTATGCCTTTTGTAAGATGTTCTGAAATCTAAGAATGTGTGTAAGACATTTTATTGTAATAAAACCTTGCAGTGAACATAGATTCCCAAAAGTGCTTAATTTTAATTATGCACATCTAAGTACAGATTTAAATGATGTGTAGTGCGTAGTTCAGTGTATTTGCGACCCCTACCCCCACTTGTCTGCTCAGGAGGCCTCTTTCTCCCGGTGGATGTTGTCTTTCTGTTTTAGGAAGTAAATCAAAGAGAAAATGAATGGAAGTATGCAAAGGCAGCTGTGTTTTTATTTCCCTCTTCACACACGGTTTTCTCAGAGCCAGGCATGAACCATGTTCATCATGCAGTAGCACCTGAAATGCTGACCCCTGAGGTGGTCTTTTGTGTTTACATGACACATATTTTCGTCAAAGTCTTTCTATCGGTACTGAGGAACTGATAACTAGTGTTCAGCAGCTCTCTGAATCTTTCTGCACTATTGACTCATGAACCCATCTAATAGAAAAAAGCCATTTTAACGGTTCTTTCCCGAATGTGGCCTTTGTTGTAAATCTATCTGGTGTTAGTTTCTGCCAGTCCTCTTTTTGGCTAGCGTGAAGCCAGCAGGAGCCAGACAGGGAGTCAACAAGGCATATTTCCCATGCGGACAGCCTCTTTTGTGGCATGTGTTTGCATGTGCTATCCCTGTTTCATTTTGTAAGTTGCTCAGAATATCTCCTTGTCCCTGAGAACCGTCGTGTTAGTCTTTGTGCATGTACTGTATGCTTCAGACTGTCTGGATGGCCTTGCTGCCCTTCTGACAGCCCATGTAATTAAAGTTGCTCTCAGTGTCCTGCACTGCTGACCTGTAATGCTGTGAATTTGAGATTTCAGGCCTTCTGCTCTCTGCTCCGCCCTGTTGTGCTCCAGCGCCACTATTGATGTCTGAAGAACACTATTATTTTGTGGAGGCCGCTGGGAAGTGTAGGCGTGTGAAAAGGAAACGCTGCTTGGCACAACATTCCTTCACATGCAGTACTGTATATTTGACCTGGCAGCCAGTAATGGTCTGTTTACGCAAATTGTTTTATAGGTTGATGGGACATAAGTTTGAGCACAGCTGGGGTCCAGGTGGTCAGGGGTCAGCAGAACAGCACTTTACTGTTATATTGATCAGGTATCTGTAAGTGGCAGAGATGCAGATTCTGAGGTAGTTATTAGTCAATCAGCAGGTTCCATTCTTCTGTATACATTTTCATTAATTTTACACAAAATTCCAAGTTTTTCGGCACAAGCTGCATTAACTTTTATTAAGGTCTGCACCATTGACACCAGTGGTGTTGGTTTATCTCTGTGACTTTTGATGTGTTTTTTTACTCCTTTTGCCTATTTAGTCATCTGAACGAACCATTCCTCTTCTGCACTGTAGTGATGCAATCAAATACATAATAATACAGAGGTAGTTCAAGGACTGAATTGCTGAGAATTTTAATTTACTTAATATGGAGTCTAATTGTAACTCTAATTGTTTAGAACCTTCAAACTGACCAAACTTGTGGAGGTTACCAGTCTGTCCAAGAACATACCAACCGCTGTGCAGAAGTATGTGAACCCTAGGCTCTAGAATGGGTTAAATATTTACCCTCGACTTATAATGGTCATTAAACAAATATACATTTTCTCTTTTATTTTCAATCATAGTAACTACTTACATTTTTTGACCTCATGGATAGCCCCTTAGCAACCAAACTGTTTACCCTAGCAACCAAATTTTTTTGAGCTCTATCTCTGCTTTGGCATCTGATTGTGAAATGGGGTTTGTTTAAGTAATATATAGTGACAAAGGCAATATTAATTTATGGCACTGACACCCTTATAGGAATGAGGCTATTACCATTGAAACCAATTTGGGATACCCTTGTCTTGGCTTAGAAGTCGAGATAGAGAAAATCTAAAAATGCCAGTTGGTTTGTTACTCATTGTGACATTGGCTTTGAAGCTGGACTTTTATAAGCCAACATTCGTTTTGTGTGCAAACTTTAGCCATCAAGACAAATACATGCTCCCATTACAGGTCTTTGGCATCAATTTTGCGCTACGTATCAAAATGGCAAAAATCTTTTTAAGAAATATTTTACCTTTTCTATTACAGATAAGAAACAAAATAATACAATTTGATGATCTGATTTGTCTTAGGGCAACGTGTAGCTCTGCATATCTTCTATAGTGGGGTACTGGTTTTAATATCGACCTGCGTTCCACTGGAGCACGCATTTCTAAGTATATTTTTAAAAAAAAGATTCTGGCCAGCATAGAGATCCTAATTTAACTTTTGATTCAGGGTCCCAGAGGTGATTCTTAGAAAAACAGGAAGTTGCCAGACAAAGGGAGGAAGAGTTGTGCTAGCTGGAAGAGGAGCATTTTTCAGCTTTCAATTTAATCCTGTGCAGAGGATCAATGCTTCTATCGGTTCTTTTTGTTGTTATTGTAAAGGGAGATCAATTTCAGACGATGTTAGAAGCTTTCACTGCTACCTTGTCTTTCTAATGCATTTTCTGGTTCTTGTTTGACTTAATGTTCGGCTCTTGTTTGGTACTGGATGCAAGGGTGTGTAACGCTTTCCTGTATTTCTTCTGCAGGTCTGTACGAGATGTTGACTGTTTTACCATCTCAGTTGCAGCCTTACGTTGCCAGTGCAGATGACCGTTCCTTTTTGAATGCCATGTTTGAGGAGAGGAGTCTTTATGCATTAGTCAAGGTAAGGTGCTATGGGATAGATGGAAGTGTTTATTTTATAGATGGAAACTGTACAATTGTCTTCTGACATTCCTGCTTTATTCCTTACTGGGTTTGTTTTGACTTATAGTTGCTCTATAGACCCTTCCAACATTTTTCTATATGCAAAGGAAAAATGCAAAAAGTGTGACTTGTCAGGCTAGCAACCGAAATGCAGATGTAGTCTTTTACAGGTGTTTTCACTAATAAAAAAGAAATTAACTTTAACTTTTCTACTGAAATGCGTTGAATTTCATAACCTCACATAAACCCTTGATGCTTACAGTACAGTAAGTCTCTGTTCCTCCAATATCTACCAGATTTACATTCTTTACCTTCATTTTGTTTGCCAAGTTGCATATAATACCCACAACCATATATATATTTTTTTGCTCACTTCACATTTAGTACATGATATTGAGGATGTAAGCTTGACCCAGCCATGAGATTAGCTATTAAATCCTGAGGTTTTCTCCCCTCTACATTTCTGAATTTATTTTTACAAGAAGAAGCCATATTTGATTGAGAATCACAGGGAAGCATGGCACACACCTGGACACCAGGGAAAATGAACTCTTATAGCTGAAGACTTCAACTAAACATTTTAAGGCTGCAATATGTATAACTGCTTGTGTTTGTGATCTAAAAATGATGTAATGGCTCAAAATATATTTTTTCCCTGCGAGTTGTTGAATAGTCACAATTCTGATGAGTGCAGAGGCATAATGGGAGTTATAGGTTTCTATTATACTCATCCTGTGGTTCTGAATATCAATGTTGCACATAAATTATGTAAATTACTATATTAAATATATATTTTTTTTCTTGTAGCACCTTATTTAATTTATTTATTTTTTGCCAGTGTCCCATTTTCTTCTATTATAACAATCTTTTTTGATTGCCATGGCACCAAATAATCAAGAATTCTTGATTGTTGTTGGTGGTCATTCCTTTTGTATGTAAAATTTTTACAGTTAACTATTTTGAACCATTAACCCTTCAGGTAGGCCTGTGTAAACTGCATGTTACAGTGTGCGTGCATGCATGCGTGCGTGCGTGCGTGTGCATTGTGAAAGTACAAGAGACATTGGTCAAATTAACTGAACAGTGGTACAAAAGTTGAGAATGGATGGAGAACTTGATCCCAACAGCAATGATCTAGAACACATGTGTCAAACTCAAGGCCCACGGGCCAGATGTGGCCCGCCATGTAATCTAATGTGGCCCGTGAGAGCTTAAAAGTTTTGAGTGTCTTAAAAAAAAAAAAATGTAAAAAAACTACATTTTCCACAATGCCTTTGGCCTATGGTAGCCGCAATGGTGTTTTCGCATCCATACTCACGAGTGAAACTGCAGAACTGGCAACTCTCACAGATTGAATGCTGAGTGATCTCTCACATCACACCTCCGATTTCTCACGCTAAAATAAATTTCAAGATGTGAAATGGGCACGGCTAATAGTTTATCTGTGATCTGTTTCTTTTAGCCTGATGATAAAAGATGATGATCGATATGCTATGTCTTCAGTCTGTTTTTTTTGTTTTTTTTTGCTAAACATTACACAAATGCTATTTTTCTTTATTCACTTGGACAGTTTGATCCTTCATTAATGGAGTTATGTGGGTTTTCATAAGCTGACAAAAATCAAAAGGTTGGTTTTAATGTTTGGCATTTCCAAGACTCTGAAAAAAGATAAAAAAAAAAAGAAATCCAGGCCACAATAATTTTTCATATTGAAAATGTCATCTTTTTTTCCTTAAAAAAAGTTAAAGCATAAAAATCCTTGATTTAAAAAAAATTAGTTTGGATTAGAGCTGAGGTAGATGAAGAGATTTGTGCAAAACAATAGTAAATTTATTGTTTTAAACAATAGTAGTAAATTTTTGCCAAAGAGCATTTTTTTTTTCTTTAATTTCAAAGCAAAATTTTCCTAAAATATGTGTAATTGTGTATCTGAAAAATATTTCGAAACACTTGGGCCAGAGAGGTTTTTCACTCCAGATTTTTTTCTGAACCACTGAAACATTTTGAACATTTAATGCAAGTAAACGAATCTGAAATGTGCATTAAAATGTCAATTTGAATGGTATGGGTTGGAAGCTGCTGATGGATGCTTTTTTAATTTCAGTTCGTGAACTTGACATCAGTTATAAAATCAGTTCCACTCTCACTCATTACAGCTCTGCATAAATAGTCTGACAGTTCAAATCTCACTCTTATCAGCTACTAGATGAAAACTTCTGCCATTCTGTTGAAAGTGAGACGGTTAATGTATTTGTTTGAGTCCCCATTGCTGGCATTTAGGGCTATACATTTTCCTATTTAAAACTGAGCCACCATAATAATGTTTATTAAGTCTCTTAAAGGGCAGCTGGTGTCTGTTTCTGACTCTTTATAATCCGTGTTCTGCATCCAAAATAAATTCCCGGAGTAATACAAGACTTGTGCATTTTCAGTCTGGTGTCTGCGTGCTCCAGAGTCAACAAATGCATATCTTTATGCACACATACACTGTTTCGCTTGAGGGAGATTGTGTATTTTAATGCGCAGTACTCAGTGCTAAAATGGGCATTAGGTGGAATGCAGACATATGCAGTTCATGCTTAATCAATAAAGGCATTGAATTATAACGATAATGTAGAACAACACATGTGGCTGGCAACAGACAAAATGAGTCTCATGAACTCCTCTGAGGAAGCTCTGTGAGCATATTCAGATTTTTACATGATTTGGTCTTGCATATGGAAAGTGTGGGCTCCGTTTTCCTTTTTTGGATCTTCTCACTGTGTTCTTCTATAAATCTAAACGACCAATTTCCAAGTGACACGCTTGCAGTAAAACAGTGCCATTCCTCCCGCTTTATGAGTTGTGAAACGATATTTAAAATGAGGAATGCCTCACATCCTTGAAAATATGGTTGGCCTTTGTGGACATGCTGGCTTAAAAGTAAATGTTTTTGAAATTTAAGTTTTGGCTGCGGGGCGGTGGGTAGCACTGTGGCCTTCCAGTTAGAAGGTTGTCGGTTTGAGGCTCGCCTGTGACCTTCCTGGAAGGAGTTTGCATGTTCTCCCTGTGCTTGTGTGGGTTTCCTCCGGGTACTCCGGTTTCCCCCACAATCCCAAAAAACATGCATCAGGTAAATTGAATAATCTAAATTCCCCTTAGGAGTGAATGTGTGAGTGGATGTTGCCCTGTGATGGACTGACAACCTGTCCAGGGTGTACCCCCACCTCTCGCCCAATGTGTGCTAGAGATAGGCACCGGCAGACCCCTGTGACCCCGAAAGGGAATAAGCGGGTTTGAAAATGAATGAATGAATGAAAGTGTCGGCTACATATAGCAAGTTTGTCAGTTCTTAAGCGTTTCTGTCCATCGGCTTTTGTGTAAAGGATTATCTCAGAGGAGTTGGTCAAGTCCATGCTGATCTTTCCTTTGTGCTTTTAATAGGTCTTAGATGAAGTTAACTCTACTACACTGTCTCACAATTTGAGAAGACATTAGCATTAGCAAGTGTCACACGAAAATAACAACTAAGTTTCATGGAGAACTGTAGTTTTATATATATTTTTTTATTATTATTAAAATTTACACGCGTCAAAATGATCTCAAACAATGTTCAACATGCATAAATCTGTTAAAACCTCAGAACATTTTGCTTAAGAGGTTTCATGACCTCTAGCAGGTTTCCAGTCTTCCAAATCTTACGTCATTGCATGTAATTGTGTTTTAAGCTGGATTTGTTTGGCTGCAGAAAGCTCTTAAAGGACCTGGAGGCCAGACAGGCTGGCATTTCTCTCACCTGCCTATGCACCCCTGCTCGTGTTTTAGTAAGGCCCTGTGGGTATTCCACCTCTAGTTTGAGAGGATCTAGACAAGTGTTCTTTTGTAGCATGTAATTTAAATCTTGGCCAATAAAAAACATGTTTACAAAATTATTGTCTTGGTTTATCATGTGTTTAAACACGCATTATGTTTTGTTTGAGCCAAATTCATTAGTTCACAAACCTTTGGACTCAGTGATAGAAATAGTTTTATTTAAATATTCAGTGTGTTTATTTCTATTACTTAAAGGGCCATGAGTGCCGCCTGTTTTGGGTCTCGTCTTCCCGAGATCGTTTTCAAAAAGCTTGACCAGAAACTTGACCAGAGTCATTAATAATTCATTTGCTGCATCTTCTCATAGGATAGAGGTCAGGATTATGAATAATTAAACTATAGAACAAATAACTATAATTATAGGACAAACACACAACACATCAGAATATTTCATATTGTTTACGTCTTATCGTGGCCGTTAATGTACTTTTTTTTTTTTTTTTTTTTTTTTTTTTTTTTTTTTTTTTTTT